>VWZU01013215.1:109117-169400 GCA_013397095.1 Sterrhoptilus dennistouni | reverse complement strand
AAAAAAAAAAACAAAAAAAACCAAAACAAGCAAACAAAAAACCCCACACAAAAAAAAATAAAAAAAAAAATGAAAAAACCAACACAACCAAAAAAAAAAGAAAATAAAACCAAACAAACAAACAAAGAAAAGCTAAAACAGAAAAATGAAAGTAATATTGGAGGAGGAAAAAATGTATTTTTGAAAGCAAAAGTTGAAAGTTCTTCAGAAGTTTGTAAGCTAAGGGGGAATAGTTCATATCCGTGGGTAGGAATTTTCATTGAATATTGAGCTGGGCTATGTCACTAATTCCACCTTCAATGTACAATTTCCTCAACACCAAAAAAACCAAAAAAAACCAAAAAAAGGGGTTTTGAGCTTTCTCCAGCACTTCCAGTATAGTTTTGCATGACCCTTCTTCAGATTCTCATTTCTGGAAGGTAATTACTTCTCATAATTTCTTTAAGAATAGATTTACTCAGTACTTTGCACTAACATAAAGCTCAGGTTAATTATTAACTGCTTAATTAATCCCTTCCAACTTCCCTGTAAAGTAGATTAAAAATTGTATCTTGTGCTTTGCAGAAGCTACTTGAGATTTTTTGGTTTTTCCAAAAAATTGTTTACAGTTCTCTAAGTCCATATTACAACCTCAAAATGTTCTGGAAAAGATCTAGGGAACACACAAAACACTTTCTGTTTCAGCATGAAAGTGGAATGTCCCCTCCAGGTCCTAACTTTAGGATAACAGAAAAAAGAAACAAAAAAAAACCAAGATAGAGAGAGACACACAGAACAAAATTTTGCACACTTCTAAATCAGCCACTGAAATTTTGGGAGAAAACCTCTGCAATGTTTTGCTTTCCATTCTATTTAATGCAAAGCAAATGCAACTAAAGAAATCACTGCTTGGGCTCCAACCACTGCTCATGGTGGCCCCTCACCCCAAGGGACTCCCCAGCCTTGCCCAGGATGAAGGTTGGCCACCAGTTGTCCCCACACGAGGTGAAAAGCTCCAGAGACACCACCCTGGTGGAGCTCAGGGCTGTTTAACTCCCCACCTTGCACTTACTCATTTCCACAGGCCTTTCTGTCTCTCAGGGAGATTCCCATTTTTTCCTCCCCTCCTGCAGCAAACACATCTCCAGCAGAGGCTCAGGATCCTCATGGGTTTGGATTTCAACACCCTGAAGAGCCCTGAGGTCTCACAGCCAAACACAGGCTCCCCTCTCTTGGATTCCTTCCATTTTCCCATTTCTTGCCCAGAAATAACAGCAAGGCTTTGTTGCCTAAGCTGATGTTTCCACTCAAAGCCCTGGTGGAGGGGAGAGGCTGAGGTGGGGAATCCAGCCCTGGAGGTGAGGGGGTGGATCTGGAGAGCTGAACTGGGCAGAGGCTTTGTGCTGGAGACAAGCCCACGTGTGATCCTGGAGCTTTGTCCACGGCAAACCCCTTCCCACCAGGAGATCCTTCATTGCTCTGGGAAGATCAGTTTGAGCTGACAAGGAGGAGTCAGAGAGCAGCTGGAGCAGGGAGAGAGGCCAAGGAGGTGGGGAAGGGAGGAGAGGAGCAGAGCAGGAGGAGGGAAGGTCCAGGCAACACCAGGATCTCTGTGTCTTCATGTCCTGGTGTAAGGATCTTCCTGCAGACACAAAAACTGGCAGGTCTTTGGTGGTGAATCATCTCAAAAACGGGGTTTTTTGCCCATTCTTCCCTATCCTGCAATTCCTGCATCCCACAGTCTCAGTCCTTCCCTGTTTTACACATCACAACAGGCAGGACTTTGCTGCCCTGCCCTCTTTTCCTCTGTGGGTGTCTTCTTGCTTCCAGATTTTCCTTGAGTCTCATCACTGAGTGTCAGCCCCCAGCACAACTCTGCCTGTTTGGGGACCTTGATGAATTCCCTGCCAAAATCAAAACCTCATCCCAGTTTGGCTTCCCATCCTTTCTCTGACTCATCCTTGGCTTTCCCCACCTCCACATCTCAGCTTGTCCTCTTGATCCCTTGCTCATTCCTGCCTTCCTGGCCCGGCCCATTAGATGCAAGGACACTTCTTTTATCCAAATGTCTTTTTTTTTTACACTCAATTTCTCCAGCACACAAAGAAAACTGACATGTCAAAGTAGGTTTGGATTGGAGAAAGTAAATTGAATTGTCCTGCAGGAAATACCCTGAGTCAAGGGATCCTCTTATGTCTTTGTGATCCAGATCACTTCCATCTTTGAGTCCTTATTCCTATTTTATCTCCACCTGCTCAGCCTGGTTTTTTAAGCTGGGTCTGGAGCAGTTGTTGCCCAATTATCCATTCAGTGCTTAGACCTCAGCCCTGTTCTGGTGATCCAGTTTCTTTTCAAAGCTCTTATTCCTGCCCAGAGACCACCCCCCACCAAGGTAAAATCTGGTGAAATCCCCCATTCTTGGCACTTCTGGACAAAATTATTCCCTGAGACTTTCCATCTCTCAAATTTTGTGAAGTGTTCCCTCAACATCTCACCTTGAGTCTTTGATCACTTGGTTGCGTGCCCAAAACAGGATCTGAACTCATGGAAACACAAAATCTGCAGCTTTTGGAATATGTAGAGCACTTTAGGTGACCAGCACACGAAACAACGTGCTCAGTCTCATAAAGGAAGATTGGAAATCCTCTTTCCAAGGCAGGCAATTCCCAGCAATTAGGCAGGAAAGCTTCTGCAAAGGGCAAAATAGGGCGAATTTGGTTTATCCTTGGAGGAAATTGGAGGGGAAATTCTCTCTGCTCTGGGATAATTACGGTAATTCAGCTTCTCTTTTCTGTGAATGAGCTGATCGTTCTGAGGGCACAAGGCAATCCTGACAGGCTGGGACAGCAGATTTCCAGGGAAACTGGATCCCAAGGCATCATCACTCAATCCTGGTGTGCTGAACAATGGGAATGGTGAGGGCTGGGGGAGAGGAGTGAGAACCCAACATTTGGCATTCCAAGAGCCTTCTGTGGCATATACACACAAACATATATATATATATATATATATGAATATATATTTTTTTGTGGATATTCCATAGAAGTTCCAGCAAGCCCATTGGCAATAATGAGCCTTTTCTAGCACAGAATTTGTGCCCACTGCACACTAAAGATGAACTTCACCTGCAAAACGTTGCCTGGTGCAGCTCAATTCCAGGTGTGAGTCTCCTGATCCACAATCCATAGAAATATTTATTTTAGTCCAGTTAGAGCTTTTGCACCCCATTACCCATACCGACTTCAAGCTCATTTAGCACCCATTTTATAGGACATAAAACAATATGTGTGGCATTACTTGTTTTAAAGTGGTGCAGGCATATTTATCCCCACATGTATCCTCATGGAAATTATTCCCTTCCCCCCTCCCCCTTTTCAGTGCTAATAATGTTACTGTAACAGTGACCAGCACGTAAAATAAGTGTTCAGAGGTTGATTCTGGCCCTGTTTTATATTAGATATTCCTCCATAGAAGTCAAAGGCACAAAGTCAGAATAAAGCCATTTTAGTGAGACAGAAGTCAAGCTTAAAAAGGGAAATATCTCCAACAGACTGAACCTAAACTGTGGGTTCTCAGATGGTTGGGCTTTTTTTTTTTAAGTTAAATAAGGAGCAGAAATTTGCAGAAATTTGTATATGTTGAGTTGGAAAACGTAAAACATTTCTGGAGATGTGAAAATGCCCAGGCATCAGCATTTTCAATTAAATGAGAAGCTGATGAGATCTGGTCATGGAAAGCAGTGACCTTTAAGAGTGTGGTCAAGCAGAAAAATTTGCTTTGTTTTGGGGAGCTGTGAAACTAAAACTATTATTAGGAAAAAAAAAAAAAAGGAATCTGGGAAAAAAAAAGTGAAATAGGAAGCTTGGGCTAAATAAGGAAAAACATATGATTTTAGGTCTTGACCCTTCCATTTCTTAGGAAAAAGAACTCGAAAGCACATTTCAGAACAAAACCACTGAAAGAAGAAGTATGAAATTATTATTATTATTATTTAACAACTGCTCAAAACATTCTAGATCTTAGGAGTTGTCTTCCTCCCTAACCTCTTTCATCCCCAAAACACTAACACTAAGCACAACCCAAATCCATCAAAGAGTTCATTGCCTACCACTTCCTTTCCCCTTAAAAACTGAATATCCATAAATAAGCATTAACTTCCTCTCCATGTACGTGCAGAAGTAAATTCAGTAAATTTCAATCCAGGCATAGAGAAAACAGCTCCAATCCTGCCAACATTGATTTGTGCTGAACACACAAAAGCCCCGAGCTCGTGGCTGAAGGGGATCGTGGTGAAAACCAGCTCCTCTTCGGTGGATGGGAGGAGTAAAAATCTGCATGCCTCTAATTAAAAATTGATAAAAATTTTTAATTGTGTTTATCCTCAGCTCCACCATGGTTTGGAGCAATCTTCCAAATCAAGAGACTGTCCAGCTCAGAGGTGTTGGCAGGATCAGTGTCCGAGGGTGTCAAGCATCACCCAACAAGATGCTGCTGAGATGATTTTTGGATGTGGCAGGGCAGGGGATGTGATGAGCAAACCTCTCTACAAAAGGGGTCCCCAGCCAAGCCCAACAGATTTAGGAATTCCCTTGAAAATTTCAACACAATATTCCAGAGTTTTGAAGGAATCTTGTTCTTTTCACCCCTCTATGGCACAATATTCACCCCTCTGACCACCCTGTCCTTTGTTTTATTTATCTTGTGAGTGGGCCATCATTTCAGGTGAGAAATGAGGAGAGAATTCGTTCTTTAGAAGAATCTGAAAATGTCAAGGATCTTTGCCCAGATGTGGGTGTTACACACCAGTAATAGCATTTTGCTAATGTAAGAGATTTTCTAGAAGGGATTGTCTTTTTGTCTTGTGCCTCAGCACTGAGATGTATCTTTACCACAAGAACTGACTTATCTTCTTTATATTTTTTCCAAGTTTTGTGATAATAAAAATGCAGCTTAATGAATGTGACCACTTTTGATCCCGGTCCCCTTCCCAAAACACTAATCACAATTAAGAGTGACCAGTCAATGCAGCCAGGCAGTGCTGATGTGTAAGAATCCAGCTTGGCTGTGTGTAAAATGTGTGCATAATCATTATTTTATGCAGTTAGAGGCCCCTCAGCTGAGTGAAGTCGGGTCCAGACTTTCCCCTGGGAATTTGGAGACGTTTGCACTTCACAAGGCAAAAACCAGACACAAAAACACCTGGGCATTTTGGGAATTCCAGGTTCCCAATTGCTCAGCTCCTGGCTGACAGGCACAACCCAACCAGGGCCAAATGAGAGTCAAAGTGAAGGCAGCAGAGCCCCGAGCACCCCTAACCCTGTTCCAGCTCCAGCTTTGCTGTCCTTCCCCTCCCAGCAGAGCAGCAGCAGCCCCTGGATATTTATCCCTCACCCTGCCTGCTGTTATCTTCAATCCCTCTGCTGCCAGGAATGCAAATTCCTTTCTTTCCACCAACATAACTGAGAGACATTCTCCCATTTGCCAAATTATTTCTTACTCTCAACGTTTGTTTTGTTTTCCTGGTTTGAATTCAGGGTATCACATCTAAATTGCTTCACAAGAGGTTTCTGGGGAAGGGCTCTGTGCTCTGGCTCCAGGAAGGTTTGCACTGGGATAGTCTGATGGAATATCCCATTTTTTTTCCTTGCTTTCCACCCACTTGCAAATCCCTGAGAGGTTTTGTTAACAGGCTCTGTAGATCAGCCAGGAGTTGATTAGACAGTGGGAATCAGGCTGCTTTCCCCCATGACACCAAAGGGATGTTATTTGCTGTTATGCTGGTTTTTTGTTCTTTTCAATCCAATATCTACCTCACATTTAGCAAAACCAAAACCAGAATTTTTTTATTATTATTATTATTATTTTCTATCTTAACTTGAGCAGAGCAGAATTCAATTTCACTGCCGCTTTACTCCGTGCTTTGCACGTTTAGGGTAATAACTTGAGATTTATTTGTTTTTTCTGGTCTAAAGCACTGAGCATTGTGCTGCATTTTGGCTTCCTTTAATCATATAAAAGGTGTCTGCTCTCAATAAATCCAGGCTTTCTCTCGAGAGTGGAGGGGGAGAGAGGCACATCCCTGGGAGCCTGCATGTCCTGGGGAAGGTGGGGATAACAGAGGTGCTTCTCTCCCAGGCTGGAGAGGGAATTTGGTGGTGTTTTTCTGGGTAAAAATGACCTGACGTGATGAAAGGGAGAACCCCACTGCTCTCACTCTGGGCTGGGTGGATAAATCGTTGTGGGGAGGATTCCTGCAGGGTTTGATGTTCAATACACACCTGGTGGACACAGATCCTGAAGGGAGGGTGACCCCACTCTCATCCTAGAAAGTTCCTCCAGGAGATCCATCCTCCAGAGCAGGACTCTGCCAGCTCTCCCCTCATGGCTGTGATGCCCAACCACAGCTGGATTATCAGCTCAGCTTTGTCCCCCTTTTCCCAGCTGGGGACAAGATCCCAGGGAACACACCCAACAGCTTTGGGGCTTTCTCTTTGGTCCCCATGGAGGATGCACCATGAGCTGAGCTGAACTGGAAGTGGTTTTTCCCTCCCAGGAAAGTCCAACACTATAAAAATCCCATCTGGTGGGACAGGGATGTGGTTTTTTCCATCCCCCTCAGCATCCCAGCCAGGTTCCCAAAGGGAATGAGAGCTCCACTCCCATTCCTTTGTGAGTCCTGCTGGGTACACTTCTCTCTCTCAGAGTGTGAATTTCCAAATTCCTCATTGTAAAATCCCTTGGAACAACAAGAAAAGCATTGCCTGGGAGATCATAACCCAGTTTATTAAGCAACATAAGTCAGCTGTGTTAGGTTTGAGTTTTTTTGCTGAATTATGAACTAAAATAGCTCATTCCAGCTGCTCTCATTCTTGCTCAGATCTCCTTATGTTCTGCCATTGATTTGTAGAGTTTTATATTAAAACGTAAAAAAAAAAAAAGCACTGAAAATGTTTGCTGCATATTTATTGGTACTGTACATAGAGATGTCTTAATTTTATGGAAGAGAAACTGTAATATTCATGGTATAAGGTTTAGATCTATTATACTTGATGCTATTTCTTTGGGAAATTAAGTTTATAGACAGTTCTTTAAGCTGTTCTTTATGTCTTAAAGCAAAAAAAAAATAAATTTATTGGATTCATATATATTCCTCAGTGGTTTTTTATTCTAATAAGCACCCACCAAGTGCTCTATTCACAGCTGGGACAGGGCAGACATTTCCCCATGTCAAAGTTTATCGTGTGTTATAAATGTGTAGGGTCAGGGCTTTTATATAAACTATTAATTCCATTCAGAATGCATACAAAAAAATTAATAATCCTGGCATTTCCAGAGCAGCGAAATTAAACCCTATTCATGCAAGGACAAGGTTCAGCCATTTCCCTGAGCCTTTATGGGCTTTAGAGAATTTTGTTCCAGTCTCATCTGATTGAGTAATTTTCCATTCCACAGGTTCCTTTTTTAGGCTCTTGACACAACTGAATCCAACCTGCATTTCTAAGGGTGCCCAAGTCTCATTTCTAAGAGTGGCCTCTCAAAAAAAAAAGAAACAAAAACAAAACTAGACAAAACAAAAAAACCCTCAAAGATAAATACCCTGTTTTGAAATAAAACCCCCCATTTAACGGCTTTTTACTCAACAATAAGGAGATTATTTAGTAAAACCTTGCTGTGTTTTGGGATTTCTTTAGAATTTCAGAACACTGGGACAGAACAGGATTTAGGATTCAGAAAGTAGGTCTTTATGAGGATTAACCAAATTGCTCATTTCTCACAATAGGCTCCCTTGGACCAAGACCATAAATTGCTATTTCTGTAAACAGAAACAACAACAACAAAAATAAATAACAAAGGGAAAAAATTAATTCTGTTTTCAACAGTAAGAGATTTGGCTGATGGGTGACAGCAGAGGGACCAGGGGTGGCTCCAAGCTGCAGTCTGGAATTTGGGTGTTGGTGTGGCTTCTTCCAGAGCCCAACGGTGATGGGTTGACTCCATCAGGGACCATCATTTCCCTTCCCCAGTGAACTCCAGAGGTCTCAGAAGTAGGAATCACACCCTGCCCCTCATTTCTGGGCTGAGCCAGACTCTGTTGGGGTGGGAAGGTGTTTCTAGCATTTTCCAGCAGAAGAGCCTGAGGTTGGCTCCTGCACCAGGAGCAGGGGTTGGTGGCACAAAATTCTCTCCCCTGCTGCCTCTGATGCCTTGGGAAGGCTGAGCTGGAACAGAGACTGGACAGAGCTGGAGAATAAAACAGAGAATTATTGAAAGGCCTTTAGGATTCACCTTGGGCAGGACAAGAGCTTGACCAGGGCTACACCCAAGGTGGACCCAAAATGGTCACAAAATGGTCACAAAATGGCTGACTGGTCATGCGGTCTCACACTTTTATAAGTTTTGGTCCATTTGCATCTTGGGGTTTAATTGTCCAATTCCAGCTCCAGGCTGTGAGGTCCCATCCTTCTTGTTCCTCCCTCCAGCCCACCCTTGTTTGTGCTTTTGGGCCTGAGAGTTGTCCTTGGTGTGCAGCAGGAAAAGGATTTGTTTTGTGTCCCTGCTGTGTGCAGAGCTGAGTGACACTGACTGTGAGCTCAGAGCTGCACCCCTGGGCACCACAGAACCTGAAATACAGGAAAACTCAAACTTCAGGCATGACCTCATTTATGAGAATAGACTCATTAACCCAATGTCAGAGCACTGCCAGGAGGGGAGGGGGCTCAGTGTGTTGGCTCAGGCTCCACAGGCACAGCAACATCTCCCCAGGATCAGGTTCATCCCTGCAGACAGGATGTGGAGGCACATTCCTGCCTCCAGGAGCTGGGATCCATCACAGGCAAAGCTGTGCCAGGGCAGGGCCAGGTGGGGAATCACACAAACCAAACTTCTGCCCTTCTCCCAGCACTGAAATCCTCCCAGAGAGGCACCGCTGGTGGCCCAGCCCTTCAGCAAGATGACTTCACTGGGTGAAGAAAAGGAAGTGGGGCATCTGTATGGAAATCAGGGGAATCTCTAGAGCAAAAAACAAGGAGATGTGAAACGGCTTTTTGTTCCAGTAGTGGGGCTGTTCCTGCCTGCTGCCAGATTGTCTGGTGAGAAAGGAGGAAAGGAGCTACAGAATGGGCAAAACTCCAGTATCTGTGTGCAAATCTGGAGCCACACCATCCCTGGAGCTCTCACTGCCTCACCATGGTGGCATCTCAGTGGTTTCCCCTTTATAACTCATTAATAGAGGAGATGGGCTGGGGAGGATGGAAAAGGATCTTTTCTTCATCCATTGGCTGCAGCCAATTCTCATATAAAGAAAAAGAGCTTTGCAGCCATCAGTGTCACACCTGGTCAATCCTGTATCAAGAGTAGAGTGGCCAGCAGGACCAGCAGAGTCCTTGTCCCCTTCCTGGGCACTGCTGGGACACCTCAAATCCTGTGTCCAGCTCTGGGCCCTCATGGCAAGAGGGACACAGAGGGGTGGAGAGTGTCCAGGGCAGGGAATGGAGCTGGGGAAGGGGCTGTAGCACCAGGAGAGGCTGAGGGAGCTGGAAAGGGGCTCAGCCTGGAGAAAAGGAGGCTCGGGGGGGACCTTGTGGCTCTGCACAAGTCCCTGACAGGAGGGGACAGCCGGGGGGGTCGGGCTCTGCTCCCAGGGAACAGGGACAGGAGGAGAGGGAACGGCCTCGGGCTGGGCCAGGGGAGGCTCAGGGTGGACAGCAGCAGGAATTTCCCATGGAAAGGGTGCTCAGGCCTTGGCAGGGGCTGCCCAGGGAGGTTTGGAGTGCCCATCCCTGGAGGTGCCCAAGGAAGGGCTGGGGGTGGCACTCAGAGCTCTGGGCTGGGGACAAGGTGGGGATCAGCCCCAGTCTGGACTCGATGATCTTGGAGACCTTCCCCAGCATTAATAACCCTCTGTTGGCCATAAACCACAGTCCAGTAATTATTCATTAAGCAGGCTCTCTTGAGTAAACCTGTTATTCCTTACCCCTGATTCTCAGTCACAATCCCAGTTTCCAGAAGACATTTACACACCCATCCACAACCACAAATCATTTGTTTGGCAAGCACAGCTTCCTCTGGGGTGATTTTCCTGCCTCAGTGGGATTCCACAGGGTCAAGCTTTTGGGCTGGAATTGTAGCAATGACAGCACACAGTGTTTCAGAGAGCTCTGACTGTATTTGTGCCTCTGGCAGGTTCCCAAGATGTGGCTGAGCAAAGCCTTGCTGTTTTTAGGAAAACTGTTGAGTAAAGAAGAGTCGCTCTGACACTCGAAACAGGGAATTTCCAGAGAGGTCTGACAGCATTCCAGCCCTTCCTTCCCAGAGAGGCCTGACAGCATCACTGGGTGGATCTCCCAAGGCATGAGGAAGAGTGTCCTGCCACACCAACCCCTGCCCTGCTCATCCTGGAAATCCCAGCAGGACACACCAGGCTGGGCATGGCCAAGGCACCTGCAGCCCCTTCTCCTCCATTTCCACAACCCAGGGCAGATCTCTGCTCACCAAAGGAAGGTCCTGAGCCACCCCAGGCAGTTCTGAGTTTCTCCTCTTTCCCTTTAAGCAGGCACAAGCTGATGCCTTAAGATTTTAACTTTAATGTTTTTCAGTTTTTATATTTTTCAGCTTTTATGTTTTTCAGGTCCTGTACTGCTTTAGTGTAGACCTGTGAACTCCATACAGGGTGTCATTGAGCTCCCTTCACATTTTGGTCAGGCAAAACAATCCTTTTAAGCCTGGGAACTAATGACACTCTGCCCCAGACCCCAAAATGTGAAACAAAAGTGAAAAGTGAGCAAACTGGGGGAGTATTACTTAATTACCTGAAGCTGTAATTGGAGGATTAACACCTGATATGTAAATGGATCAAACTTATTTCTGTCTCAAAAACTCGTAACCATTGTCCACCTTGGGAGGCTCATCTGCCCTCAATGTACCTGAAGGTCCTTCATTAAATACACCCACTTTTATCTTTTTAACTTGTGTTGGCCTCTGTTTCTAGGTAAGCCTGCTCCAGCCATCAAAGCAAAGCTCCAAAACAAATGTCTAAATGTTAAGCTCAGTGCCTTGGTGTCATAATTAATGGATTTATGCCCATCCTATGGTAGGATAAGACCAATAATTCCTGTGCTGGGACTGTGGTTTCTCAAAATAATCCCTGCTCAGTGTTCCCTCTGCTATCCCTACAGAAGGAACTGCAGCCCCAGGTTCCCTCTGCTCCCACACAGGACACCTTTCCTTTACAGTAGATGATAAAAATCAGATTATTTTACCTTCATTTTCCATTAGGGCCCGTCTGATGTCAAAGTTGATGGAAGCTAATCAAGGCTCATTCATTTAGGGTAATTTTTACACAGCTTGGAAATCAGCAGAAGGTGAACAACTCCAGCTCAAGCTTCACTAAACACACCCAGCCCTGTCTGAGAGCCCTTGGCAGCCTCAGGAATCACTACCCAGCAGCTGGGAATATTCCACCTCCAGTGGCTTCTCCCATTTTGGGAGCAAGAAACTTTCTGTGCCACCCAGAGCCAAAAAAAACCCCCAACCCTCCAAGCATATTTTAATCTACTACAAGTGCAGCCCTGGCCATGAGGAGCACACTCAGCTCAGGATTCACCTCCAAAGACACACCTGGGCAAAGTCACAGGTTGCTGTGAGCAGATTTAATGGAAAAAATCTTTCTTGGGAAAGATTCTTCTGCCACTCAGAGTAAAAAAAACAAAACTCCAAGAATATTTTAACCTACTACAAGTACAGCCCTGACAGTGGGGAGCACACTCAGGAGTCACCTCCAAAGACATCACCTGGGCAAAATCACAGGTTGGTGTGAGAAGATTGAAGATTTAAAAGAAAAAAATCTTTCCTGGGCCATGTTTTTATGCTCCAAACCAAGGTTTGTTCTCAACATCCCTGAGGGAAGGATCTCACAGAGCTGAGGTGTGGCCCAAGGGTCCCTGGGGCCACCAGAGAGGCACTGGGTGCCCTTTCCAGGTTGTCCTGATGTGTCCCTGCTCCCCACCCTGCCACCTGTACCAATGCACCCCTGTGGGAAATATTAAAGGTAAAAAGGCTCTTAGAAATCTGTGAAATCAGGCCCAGGAACAGAAAGAGCTGAAGAATTTAGAATTAGCTCTAACTGCAAAGTTTGGAAGTAGGAAAAGTCACAATGGTACAGCAAGCAAGGATGTGAAACAATAATTTGAGTCTTAGGTTTGCTAGGAGAGATTTTATGGCTGTAGAAAAATCTGCTTAGCAAGATAGTAAAAAAGTTTTAAGCTTAATTGTGGAATATTGATTATTGTTAACAGAGAGCATGCAAGCAAGCATTGTTTGAAGCAGGTGTACATGTTCTTTTAGTGGTTAGTTAGAACAGTTATCTGTAAGCTTTAACAATATTTTATTGGCTGAAAAGCTTTTAAGATGCTCTGTAACAAACCTTTGGCTGTTGCTGGCAGACACAACCTGCTGCCATCCTTCAATTGCCTAAAACCCTGCTAAAAACCTAATACCCCAATAAAGGTCCAAGGAACGTCTCACAGAAGTCCCATCCCAAAACTCCAACACACACCCACTCCAGCAGGTGTTCCCATATTGGGGAGGGATTTGGGTTTCAGTCTTTGTTTCACTTATGAGGCAAAGAACCAGAAACTGAGAGGCTCTTTGGACAAAAGTGACTCAGTGCCAACACAAAGGGAACTGCTAGGGAGTTTGAGCTGGACCTCAAGAGCTGTTTCTGTTGGGGAGGATGCCAAGAATCCCCCCTTGATCCTTACCTGCTTAAAGTAGCGCACAAAGTCACTGGCCAATGGACATAATTACATTGGTACATTGTGATTATGGCTTTTGGTCAGTGCCTGGGTGGATGTCAAACTGGCAGAGCCTTTGCTCAGTGTCTTGGGCACCACTTGTGTTACTCTCACATGTAAATCCTTGTTTCTCTTGAGTAATGCAATTTACAGTTTGACACTTGTCATTTCCCAGCGCATTTTGGGGGTGTCTTGGCAGGTGCAAGAGACCTCCCTGCCCCTTATTTCACTATTATACAAGGGACCTTCTTTTTTTCACTTTTGTTTTGTATCATTTGTTATTTTCCTCTTTAATTAAAACCTTTTGCTTTTCCAAACACCTCCGATTGTGCTGTCTCACTATTCTAATGATCCACTTCTGAGGCTGAGGGCATCCCTCAGAGGTGATGCACCTGCAGGGGGGCTCATAACATTCTGGCCTCCCATAAAATGCATCAGCCAGCCTGAGCATTCCCCCAGGAAATCAGAGCCTGGAGACCCTTGAAGACATAGGGAAAATCCCAAAATATCAGGCCAACATCAAGGAACGTCGAGGCCAGGATTTGAACAACAGTGGTGGGAGATCTTGTTTAATGATGTAATAATTACATGGAGAACATAACGAGAAGAATAAGGAGGGTCTGAGCACTGTTTGCTTCATTTCTCTCCTGTCCTGTTGCCTCCATGCTCACATCTGCTGCAGAAATAATTCCAAAGTTCCAACATGCATCCTCATCCCCAATCCCCTGCTATTAAACTCACAACCAGCTTTCCAACCAAGCTGGCATTATTTGCTCCTCCAGCTTCCTGTAACAAATTCCTTAAATTCTTTCCCACTGAGTGAGAGCACTCTCACCTGTTCCAGCCTGAGGATGGGAAGAGCCCTGGGGCTGCAGCCCTCACCTGCAGCACAGCAGGGCTGGGATCAGTCTGGGGCATGTTCTCCCTCTTGGCTGGAGCTCTGGGACATGACAGCTCCCTGTCAGCATCCGTGTTCCCAGCTCTGCATCACTCAGCAGCCTGTGCCACGGGAAAGGAACCTCAGTGGGGCCACAAGGAACCTTCTCTGCCTCCCACGGGCCAAACCTGTTTGTCTTTTTGGCTGCCAGAGCCATCCTGGAGCCCCGGGGAGCTGCAAAGGTGCCAAAAACTCCCAGATTTGGCTCCCTGCAGTGCCCGAGGCAGTGAGCAGCCCTGGGTCAGAGGGGACACTGGAACACCCTCAGACTTCAGGACGAGTAAGGCCAGCATCAGCCAGTTCCAGACTGATGAATGACACTGGACAAGATGTTTCCTTTTGCCCTGCCACCCTCCCATTGTTGTATCATTAATCTCTGCTCTGTGAGACAGACAGAAAAGAGAGAGCAGCCAGGACATTGCTACCCTGTCACTCTCTGCCGCTTGGGTGGCTTTCCCAGCTGGCTCTGCAGCAAAAATAAATATTCCTTACTTGCTTTGCCTTTTCTCCCATCCACAAAAGCAGGGAGAGCCAGGAGCCCACCCAGCCCCAAGGATTAGGGAGGAGAGTGGCAGGAGGCTGCTCCCAGCCCTCAGCACAGGGATTCACGAGGAACTCCAGAAATGCCAGCAGCTGGCTCAAGGAATAGAGCCACAGCTCCTCACCCCAGTGATAGTTAACTGGAAAGGGACCAGGGGAAGTCTTTGGCTGCAGCAGCAAAGCCCTCAGTCCATTCAAAGGCTCAGGAGACAGGAAATATCACAGCCATGAGCCTGAGCTGCTGTGTGGCTCAAATACTCCTGGTGTTTGAAGGAGCCAGACTTGACTGAGCAGTTAAAAGGATTTAAGAACAGATGAGCATAAGGAGTCAGAGTCCCTCAGCTTCCCTCACAACCACCCCAAACAGGACATTAACACACAGTGGTTTGGGTTGGGAGGGATCTTAAATCCCATCCCATCCCACCCCTGCCATGGCAGGGACACCTCCCACTGTCCCAGGCTGCTCCAAGCCCCAATGTCCAGCCTGGCCTTGGGCACTGCCAGGGATCCAGGGGCAGCCACAGCTGCTCTGGGCACCCTGTGCCAGGGCCTGCCCACCCTGCCAGGGAACAATTCCTGCCCAATCTCCCATCCAGCCCTGCCTGAAGCCATTCCCTGTGTCCTGTCCCTCCATCCCTTGTCCCCAGTCCCTCTCCAGCTCTCCTGGAGCCCCTTTATGCCCTGGCAGGGGCTCTGAGCTCTCCCTGGAGCTTCTCCTCTCCAGACTGAGCAACTCCAGCTCTCCCAGTGTGGATGCAGAGCAGAGGTGTTCTGCCTCAGTTTCCCTCTGTACCTTCAGGGATCAGCACACCCAGAGCCAGCCTCTACCCCAAAACACCTCCTGGGCTGCAACACCCAACACACTCTGCCCTTCCTATTCCTCTCCATTGCACCTGCAGGGGCAGAGCAAGGCCAATGGACTCAATTAACTCTCATTAACAGGGTCAATTAGCTCTCATTAACACCTTGGTGACCAGAGCAGCTGGCAGCCCCTGGGGTGTGCCCTTGCCCTGGCAGGATTTCCCCAGCCCAGCACGTCTCTGTCTGCACTTTCCTTTTCAGGAAAACACAACAATGACAAACCCCCACTGAACCGCTCCAACACGTCCTTGGCTTTTCCTGTTTCCCTGAGGATCCAGGATGGCTCTGTCCCACTGCAGGAGCTCGTTCCAAGCCACAGCAGACAGCCTCCCACTCCCTGCATTGCTGCTCTGCCTCTGGTTTGGCTGAGGTGAAGGAGAAGCTGCCAGGAGACCTCTGCACCCTCCTTGGGAACAGCGCCCTGATCCCATCCAGGGATGGCAAAAGTGACACAAGTGGCCTCGCCAGGAATATTTACTGCTTACACTGAGGACATATTGCACTTTACTCCTCTTTTTCTCTGCCTTTCCAGCCTTCCCTTGAGCTGTTCAAGGACCTAAAGCAGCAGCCTCTGATGTGGCCAAGCTCCAATGCCTTGTCCCTGGCAAATGGAATCAGTTATGGAGAACAGCTCCCAAACATCCCCAAGTGCTTTGATGCAGCCACACACAAAATACTCCTGGTTTTCTCAGAAATAACTGATGTGTTCCCAGAAAATTATCAGGACCTTTCCTGTCTGTCTGTCTGTCTGTCTGTCTGCTCGGGGGAGGTCCTGACTGAACCCCGGGAGACATCAAAGGAGTGTTCAAGGCTCGTTGAGGGTATTTAATCCCTGTAACATTCCTGGGAGATTGGGAAAGTCCGCTCTTGCAAATGGGGAACCTGGGAGACATTAAATGACTGGCTGTAGTCACACAAGAAACTTGTGGTGGGGAAAGAAAAGGGAACCAGAGAGGTCTTCCAGGGTCTCCCCTTGTCCCCTGACCTGTCACCCATCCCCTGCCGTGGGTTGTTGGTCAGGGCACGGCGAGAGCCCGCGGGTTCCCAGAGCCTCTGCGGAATTCCCCCTCCTCCAGAGCCTGAGTCAGGTGGACACTGCTGTCACCCTGCTGCCCATCCACCTCCTCTGGCCACCAACAGCATCCCCTGAGCAGGACACAGGAGGTGGAGGAGCCCAGGAACAGCAACCCCAGCCTGCTCTGGTGTAGCAATGCATGTGTATAACAGAGCACTCTGATGCACCAGCCAAACTGATGGTGAGTGATTTTACCAAACCACCTGCAGTTCTGCTGTCAGAGCTCTCAGGAATTCATCAAGGTTACTGAGAGAACAACAGGATCAAAAATAATGACAGAGAGCCTGAGAAAATGTCTGTAAAAAGTGTAAACCCCAAATAGGGGGAGCACAAGGTGAGGATGGACATTGCCCAGTTGGGTGTCCTGAAGGATGTCCCTGCCTCATGGAGAAACAGCTCGGCCAACCCAGAGCTGTGTGCCCACGTGGACAGCAGACCCAGAATCCAGATCTGCCATGTCATGGGAACAATAAACAGCTTCTGTTGGAATTGTATTGTCTCTGTTATTCAGTGGCCCATTTCCCCACTGCACTCTGGGGTCAGCACAGAGCCTGAGCTGTCCCTTGGCTTCCCCCACAGCCAGCCAGAGGGATATGGAATATTTCCCCAGGACAGAGAAACCTCCAGCCCAGCTCCCAGGCCCACCAGCTGACTCTGAAGCATGCCCAGCCTCTAGGCCAAATATCCTGGAATTGTCATTTATCCCTGGAAAAGGCTCTGCTGGGGGAATTCTCTGTGCTCAGCAAAGCTGTCCTGCCTCTCCCCACACTCCTGCCTGTTGTGTTGGCTGTCTCCAGAGGGAAACTGGAGACAAGGCTGGCAATGTTCCTCCTTGGAGGAGGAAACCCACCCCCTGCTGCATCTCCTGAATTAGAGAAGGGATGGGAAAAAAAAGAAAACAAACGAGTTTTCGAAACCAATTTGTTTCTAACCACTAAATTCTCAGTCTGGAGGGTTTTACTTTGAATTAATAGGGGCTGTCTGTGCTCTAGGATTAAAGCTATTGATCCAGCCCTTGATTGCTGTTATCTGTCTTTGTTCTTGGACCTATTATCATCCACGCAGGGTGAAAGTCTTTAATTTATGGTCTTAATGCAGAGACCCAGCAGGAAGATGCCATCAGGTGCCAGCTGGCACTGCCAGGGTGAGGCTGTTTTACACCACAGTGACACAGACTTTGACTTCAGAAGGCTGAAAATGACTCCTTTATTTTTGGGATATTTTTCTCTCATATACTATTTCACACAGACCAATTTGATTGGTGAAACAAAGACAAACCTCTTCAATCACATTGGTCAGACCAGAGGGACATCAAGAAGAAGTCCCTCCTAGGGAAAAGAATGGAAACATAGATACAGTTTACAAAAACATGTTTATTGTTTATAGACAATTCCCTGAGAAAAGAATTTCAGAAAACAAAAACACCTCAGGTACAAAACCAGGGCTATGCCAGGGAGCAGCAGCACTTGGGAACCTGCAGGTGGAGGGACCTGTGGGGCCTCCCAGAGCTTTCCCTGGGTCAGGGCTTCCCCAGCATTTCCCCAGAGGTTCCTGCAAAACCACTGCTGGTGAGTGGTTACTCAGTCAATAAATCCCACTTGCAGTTTCTTAGTAATAAATATCTGCCCCAGGGGTGACTCTGCTCACATTGGGAGGGAGTTTTAGGAAGCATTTATTAGTCCAGCAAAGTGGTTTGGTTTGATTTTAGGGGTCCACATCCTCCCCTGATTATCCAGGGCTGGCCAGGGGGTGACCTGGGAGCAGCACAGAGCCAGGAGACACCAGGACATGTTGTTGTGCCAAGGCAGGGCCTCCAAGGAGAAAGTCACTGGTGGGAACTGTGGGCCTGATATTTCTGCGTCTGAGAGATTTCAGCCTGCTGAAACTTCAGCTGATAACTTCTTCCCAAGGAAAAATTTCTCAAGAAAGTTCCTTCTCAAAACAATCTTGGCAAACAACTTTCCTTTCTCAGAACAATCTTTCTCCAGGTGGTGTTTTGCTGTTTCTCTGGTTTAACCAAAGGGATCAGAGAGGTGTCGTTCCTATTCACCAACCATGTTCAGTCTGGGTGGGAACACCTTATAAAAGGTAGTAAGGATTAGACAATAAAGCCTTTTTTTCTGTGCTCTTTGCCTTCTGAAATATTTGGAGTCTTTCTTTCATGTCCTACAACAACAGGGAACCACCTCAAACCTGTTGGAACAAGTAGGAGAGACGGGTGCCAGTGGGTGAACACCAGGGGCTGCTCAGGAAAGCTGAGCGGAGTCCCCTAAATGTCATTCCCATGAGGATTCCCAGTTCCTGCAGGTCACCCAGAGGGCTCCCAGAGCCCACACATGGTGCAGAGAAACCCAAATCCCAGACCTCACACCATCCACTGGTGTCCCCGTGGGTTCAGTGGGACACTCCATGATATCCCGCTTTTCCCCTCACCTGGGAAACACAAGCCCCAGGTGTTGCTGCTCTTTGTCCCCATCCCAGGGAAGCACCCTGGTTTTGATTACACACAAGGAGTGTTTACTCCTGGCTGCACTCAGCTGGGGATGATCTCAGGCCATGAGATCTCAGGTTACACCCTCAAAGCCATTAATTACACAAAGCTGATGGGACAAGAAATGTTGTCATGTGGCAAAAGGTCAACCCCTGCGAGGCTCTGGGGGCGAGGGAAGGTCTGGCCATGTGTGCCCTCAAGGGATGAGCTGACTGAGCACCCCAGACCCTGCAGCCTGCCAAACCAAGCAGGAAAATCCATGTTTGGCTGGCTTGCTCATAAAGAGGTGTTGGGATGAGGTCATTTTTAAGGTTCCTTCCGAGCCAAAGCATCCCATGATTGTGTGATAAAGTGTCCCAGGAGAGCAGCCCCTGCAGCCACTCTGCTGCTGATTCACCATGGCCAGGAGGAGAATTTGCCTTCTTCCAGCATCAGAAGGAGCAGGAGAGGGAAAATCACTGCAGGGAGCCTGACTTAGGGCTGAGTTTATGGCAGGACAGACTCATCTCCTGTCCCTGGGGGCTTTTGTCCAGACTGTGCTCTGGATTTTCCAAGTGATTTGTTTTTTCATAGGAAGCTTCAGGATTAAGTGTACAAAGAATTCTTTTGTTGATCCTCTTTTATCTGGCCAACCTCCCTTAAACAGAAATTCCCTGAACATTACCTGACAAAGGCATAAGTCCTGCACATCCTCAGCACAGTGTCGAGGCTGTTGTGCTCTGGGGAGTTTGGGATGTTGGGCTGAAGGTCTATTTGGGGCAAGATTTGCATCAGGCCAGGCTGTGGAATGCAGGGATTGAAGCCTGGATGACTTCAGGAGGGCTGGGGAGAGAGTGACAGCTCAGCTGGTGGCCCTGGGCCATCCCAAAAAATCCCTGCACACCAACATCTGCCCTGATGCTGGGGCAGATGCACAATGGACTAATGGAGAAGGTCCATCCAGTGAATATTGCTCTAAAGGGAGCATTGCTGAGCCTCCAGGGTAAAAATGATGTGCAAAATCTGCCAGGTTTGGAGGACTGGACCAGCAGGGCACTGCAGGTGCTGTGAGAGAGGTGAGGATGTGGGGAGAATTCCTGTTTTCCTCCTGGATTTAGCCTAAACTCCCCAAGAGTTCACTCACAGAGGGTTGTAGAACATGGGATGGTTTGGGTTAGAAGGGAGCTTTTAAGTCATCCTCATCCCACCCCAGCCATGGACAGGGACACCTCCCACTGTCCCAGGCTGCTCCAAGCCCCAATGTCCAGCCTGGCCTTGGGCACTGCCAGGGATCCAGGGGCAGCCACAGCTGCTCTGGGCACCCTGTGCCAGGGCCTCACCTCCCTCATTGTAAAAACCTCCTTAGATCTTATCTAAATTGTTCCTATTTTAGTTTGAAACCTAAAACCCAGCATTCCTTGTCCTCTGACAGCTGGCTCTGCTCAAAGGCCTGTCCCCTTCTTTCTCAAAAATCCCCTTTAAAGCCACAAAAATATCTCTTTGAAGCCTCCTCCTGTTATATAAGTTCTCCTTTTGAGCAGCTCCTTTCTCTCAGTTTTGTCCTCAAATGTGTTTTTTTAAAGGATAAAACACCTCCAGGCATCCATCCCTGGGCTGTCTGAGTTTTACCTCAGCCACTGAATAAACAAAGTGTGTTGGGGACACTCCAAAAACCCAAGGACATGAAAACTCTGGGGCTGTGTCTGTCCAGACAGACAGACAGACGGATTCCCTGCAGTTATTCCAAGGATTGAACACTCCAGATGTCACCAGAACCTCTCCCCAGGGACCCCAATGTGTCCCCAGCACAGAAACATGGGAATGGATGGAAAAGGAGGACTGGGGCAGGAGCGGGAGATTGAAACTCCTTCTGCTCCACCAAACAAACACAAAGCAAAACCAAAAGTTGAACCTGAGTTCAGGCTTCTCCTTCCAGACCAGTGCCCCTGAACAAACTGTGATTTTTCATATTTGTTTTGGGGTTTGTTGGGGATTTTCTGTTGGTCCTTCGAGATGAGCAACTTCGCCCAGCTCCAAACATGTGGTGAGCAATTGCATCAGACTTTTCAAAGGCAGCAGCCACCTCTGGCACCCCTCGGGTCACTGAGCTGCTGAAAAGCCCAAACCCTGAGGTTTCTTATCAGCTAAAGCCTCTGGAGATCTGTGTGGGGGCAGATTTGGGGATCCCTTTGTGGCTGGAGCACCTCGAGCCACCCACCCACATGGATTCCCCATCCCTGGAGGCACCAACAGCTGGATCCTGCTGGATTCTGTAGCCACAGATCCAGAACTGCTTTTTTTTTCTCCCAGGAAGTCACTTCTGAATGTCCCTGTCATGCTCAGAGCTGGTTCTGGGGTGGTTTTGACATCTCAGATGTTGAGGCTTGGGAAAATGTGCTGTTCATGGATAGAGAGTGAAAATCTCTTGAGTTCAGGAATCCCACATCATTCCCCCACCTCTAAAATTCCTGTACAGTCTCCACCTGGAGCTCCCAGAAGTTTGCTGATCCTCTTCCAAACCCAACTCTGAAAAACACAGCAGAAAAAAAAATTCAAATTAAAGAGAAAAAGAACTCAAATTAACCCAATTTTTCTGTATTTACTTGTATTTACAAGTAAAAGTCCTTGGAACCTTTAACCTTCGAACACACAAAGCTCTTTAGGCAGGGAGGGAAAGAAAGGTTGATCTGTCATGAAGTTTAAGGTTTTTCCCTAAGCAAGTTTGATGATGGGAACATGGAGAGATTTGCGGCTTGAAAGTCCTGGTCTACCACAGCAGAAAACAGAACTTGCACCCCAGGGCAATTTCTGACATTTGGGTTGGGCTTTCTTTGCTTTAAAGTGAGATGAAAACCAGAAATACCAAAATTCACTGAATAAAGACACCCGAGGTGTTGTTTTCTTTCCTGGGGTAAAAGGTGAAACAAAAACTTTTGTAATTTCTAACCAAATGTATTTCCTCTCCAATGCCTGAAAACATAAAGCTCCCATTAAAAATACCCAATTCTAATTAAAAATACCCAATTCCCATTAAAAATACCCAATTCCTATTAAAAACACCCAACTCAGTCTATCACCCATGGAATTATTGTTTTAAGTGAAAAGGTTTTATCCAACCTCCAGCTCAACAGCAGATCCTGAACCCTAATTAATGGCTTTCTTTTAATTAACATTTTCAAGCCACTGCACAGAAGCACCATACACGTCACAGAGGAAGGAAATCTACAATTAGAAGTATTTTGATCCCCTCAAAACGTGTTTTTATTTTGGTACCGCAGTGAAAGGACGAGGAATGAGCACTACAACCCTCGAAGGCAAAGGCATTGCGTCGTGAAGGAAATATTTGTGAGCTTTGCACATACTTTTGCCACTGACAAGACGCCAAAAGAATGACTCAGACGACTTGTCAGAGGAGAAAATTTGCAGCTGAGAGCCTGGAACACGTGGAATATGAAATGAGAGGATGAGAGAGAATTGGGAAATGTAGCAGCAAGCAAAGAAATAAATTAAAGGACTCAGAAAACCCTCCAGAATTTACAAGGTGGTTTCCCCCAGAATATCTTTTAGGTCATCAAAAAGGCCAAAAAAAAAAAAAAAAAAAAAAAAGGAAAAAAAAAATTTTGAAAAGGGAAATTGGGGGAGGGGAAAGNNNNAAAAGCAAAAAAAAAAAAAAAAAAAAAAAAAGGTAGAAAAAAACTTTGTAAAGGTGAATTGGCGGAAGGGAAAGTCACCCATGAAATTCCTTGGTTTTCCTTTCTGTTTGATTTGCATAAAACAACATCCCAACTCACGGCTGTAAATGCACCACAGGGAGAAATTCTGGGTTAAAACAACGAGCCAAACCAAGCCAAGACTTGCAAATAGTGACAACTGGATTGGTTCCAAGCACAGCAGATTATTGACACTGGCTGTAAAGCCGGGAGCTTTTCCTCCCACTTTTGGAACAGCAAAATTAATGTTTACTTTGACCTTTACCAGAAAACATCTCCAGCAGCTCCCAACCTGCCGGGACCACCCAGTGTCACCACCAAGTTTATTTTTCTCCCCTTTTTTGGGTCCTTTTGTAGTCTGTAAACCAGAGCTGCTCCCTGGATTGCAGCCCCCACAGGACCATAAATAACTCCCTTGTCTCATGTTACATTTTCCAACCCTAAATTGCCTTTGGCTGGCAGGGGACACGATGCTCATTCCATTACTCCTGGCCCAGGGTGCTTTATTCAATGAGATGTTTCTGTGGAAAGATTGCTGGAGGTAAAGGGACCTCAGGGGAAAGCTGGGAAATTTGGGGGTTTTCTGCTATTTACTCTTCTCCTCCTCTTATCTCATCGATGAGACGGAGCAGGGTATTTATGGTGCCTGGAAATAAGGGCTCATCCCTCAGATGTTTCCATCGGGGGGGACACGGGAGCCTGGCAGAGCCCTGGGTGTCACACCCTGCCAGAACACACCAGGGAAGTCCTGAGGAAGCAGGAGCCAAATTTTGGGGCGTGCTGAAATGCAGAAGTGGGGTGTGCCAGCCCAGCAGGGCCAGCAGACAGAGTCACCCCGGACAGGGGCTGCAGCAGAGGAGTGTCACTGACCAGAATCTCCTGAGGTTACAAATTTGGCTCAAATTTGGCTCATGGCTCATTCTACTCATGTTGAGTAGAGAGGAGATATGGAGCAATATTACTACTACTACTACTATTATTATTATTATTATCATTATTATTATCTTTTCTTCTCTGTCCATGACAGCAAAGATTGAGTCACTCAGGACAAGACCTGAGTCCTGCCAAGGAGAAGTGTCCCCTTTTGTCCCCTCACTGGGCAGGATGGAGTAACTTTAGCCTAGAGCATGTAATCAGGGAATAAGGAAATGTAATCAGGGAATAAGGAAATATAATCAGGGAATAAGGAAACCACACATGGAAACATGAGAACAAATAAAAGCACTGGCTCTCCCTCGGGAGGGAAGGAAACAAACACAAATGTTTTCTTTGCCAGCAGAGGCCAAAGCAGCTCTCCAGCAGCACTTAGAGGAGTTTGTAACTTTAGAGGAATTTGTAACTCTGCTAAATGAGCAATGCAAACCTGCCTGGGAGCTGACAGTGCATGGAAGGAAAGCAGGGGAAGGCTGGCTGTGATTTAAAGGGAACAAACAGAGGGTTCCCTCCCTGCTGCCTCTTTTGGGTGCCAATTTCTAGTGAAAAATCTTCCCAGAACGAGGCTGGGTCAGGAAATAACATCTCTGTGCCTGTGAGTGGGGCTGCTGCAGGACACCAGAACCTCCCAGTGTCCTGTCCTGTCCCCCAGGCACAGCCCCTGGCTGCCCAGGGATGTGACAGCCCTGTGCCATTCCACGTCTGCAGAGAGGAAAAAGGCACAGAATGCGGTTTGCAAAGAACTGAATCCTTGCTCAGTTACCACCTGACTCGAGGGTTGAGTTGAATCTTCTGCCTGGGGCGTTCATTTTGTGAGAAAACAACCCCCAAAGGGCTGTGATTGCCTGTGACACGAGGAGAAAACCCTTCCTGGGCAGCAAACGGCCTTTCATGGCTCACAGATGTTCCCCAGTGACCAGCAGAGTTTGTTCTTATCTCGGCTGGATGATGCCCAGGGCTCCTCCACCATTTCCAGGAACAGACTGGGTTTCCCTCAAATACTTCTGTTAGAGCTGGATGGGAGCAGGTGGCCCCGTGTTGTAATAATAAAGAAATCTAATTCCCCTTCCAGTTCAAGTGCCAGGAAAAATCAGTGGATTTTGCTTTTGATTCAAGAGTCCTGCCCAGCTTGCACTGCCAGGGTGCTGAGGGTACAGGATGAGGGGGCCAGGGAGGCTCAGGGTGGACAGCAGGAGGAATTTCTGATTTCAGGAGGAAATTCTAGCTGTGTCTCTTCTCTCCATGGAGAGGGCGGTCAGGAACTGGCAGGGGCTGCCCAGGGAGGTTTGGAGTGCCCATCCCTGGAGGTGTCCAGGGAAAGGCTGGAGGTGACACTGGGTGCTCTGGGCTGGGGACAAGGTGGGGATTGGGCCCAGTGTTGTAATAATGAAGAAATCTAATTCCACTTCCAGTTTAAGTGCCTGGAAAATCAGTGGATTTTTGCTTTTGAGTCAAGGGTCTCACCCAGCTTGCACTGCAAGGTGCTGAGTGTACAGGGGGACAGGGAACAGCCTCAGGCTGGGCCAGGAAGGCTCAGGGTGGACAGCAGGAGGAATTTCTGATTTCAGGAGGAAATTCTGGCCACGTCTCTCCATGGAGACGGTGCTCAGGAACTGGCAGGGGCTGTTTGGAGTTCCCATCCTTGGAGGTGTCCAAGGAAAGGCTGGAGGTGACACTGGGTGCTCTGGGCTGGGGACAAGGTGGGGACCAGGCACAGCTTGAACCTGATGACCTTGGAGGTCCTTTCCAACCTCAGAGATTCCATGACTCTGTTCCTCTGCAGAACCAGCCTCCGTGACTTCACGAACAGGGATTTCCTCATCCTTTAGGAATTATTTCCATGGCTCCTCTCTAAACCCTGAGGTGTGGGGAGCCCCGAGCACACCTTGCCCCGGGGGCCCTCCTGTTTCCTCAACAGTCCAAACGATTCCAGCGCAATTACACACAGAAACCTTGAAATGAAACATTTCCTCATCCAAGGGCACAACATCTGCAGTCAAAAGGCTCCACAGCCTCTCCCTTCCTGTGCAAACAGCGTCCCACATGGGGATTAATCATCCCTCAGGAATAGCACGACTGATTTTAGAGCTGTTGGCACCTCTCCCATCTCCTCCAGAGCAGGGAACTCGACACTGCTTGAGTCACCTTCCCAGGAGCTCTCCTCAAGCCTGTACTCATCACCTCCCAGGTGAGCAGACTTTTGATTTTTTTCAGCTCCCAGCACTTTCACTTTTCCCAGTCTGGGCCAAATCAAACCTCCTGAAGAGGAGGAAAACAGCTGGCACTGGTTGGGTGTCAACCTCACCCCACTCCAAGCAGGAGAGATGATGAGGGCACAGATGAACAAAATTGTTTGCTCCCTTTTGCTGAAATAACAAATTTGATTTGTCATCCTGTTCCCTGGAGTTTAGCAATATTCTTCAGCATTTAAGAGTAAGAATATCAAAAATAAAACCAGAAAAAAAAAACAAACCACAATATCAGATCACTGGTTGAACTCACATTCCCTTTTTAACACAAAATCTCGTTTCTAAGAACTCCCCTACTAAATAAAATATTTTTTTCTGGCCTCTCTGTCCATGTTGGATATGAACTGGCAGGGAGGGAAGTGGCAAAACAGCCCTGAAGCAGCAGCACTGTCCAGGAGCTGCACTCGGAGCTGCTCAAGTGCAGAGCAGGTCAGGCCAAAAACTCTCAAAAATGCCACATTTACAATGAAAAGGGCACAAATTCACCATCTATTTTCTTTTTTTCTATTGCAGAACTGGCGTTTTACTTGCATCTTAGCAAGGTGCAGAAAAAGAGGGAAACACAATCCAGCCAAAGGGAAGATTCATGAAATAGGGTTTTGGCTGCTCATGGAACCACCTGATGTTAAACACAACAACAACAACAACAATAATAATAATAATAATAATAATAATAATAATAATAATAATAATAATAATAATAATAATAACAACACCAACCCACTTTTCTGTGCAGAATCAAACCAGGAACTGAGATCTGGACCCAAATATTGTTCTGTTTAAGTAATCCAGGTGGTTGAGCAGATGAACATAACTACAGGATGTTCCCAACATTTTGGAGCCAGTTAAATTCCCATACAAGTCTCCAAATCGATGGCACTGGAACAAAACACGTGGGGCTTTTCCTTCAGGGTCAGGTGGCAACAACTGCACAGCTGAAATCAGATCCAGAACAGCTGTGAACAAAAAATTCAAAGTGAGAAATAAATCTGAGTTACGGCCTCAGTGAAACTCCACCAATGGTTCACCCATGAAAGAGAATCAAAAGCACCAAGACAAAAACAGGGATTCAGCTCAGGGACCCAAAGTTCTGCTCACATCCAGGATCTACCATGAGGAAAATTCTTTCTGGTGGCACTTTTAATTTCCAAGAGTGGTGGGAAGTTTTAAAGCTGCCCTGTGCAAGCAAGGATTTCTCAAAGTAAGTTTGTGTGTGCTCATCCCCAGCATTAACTGGCTGAAACGAGCATTTTCCTTTCCCTGCCATTGCTGCAATTATTCATGAGGCAACAGCTTGAATCACTTCCAGCTGAAATTATATAAAGCTGTGGATAATGAAACCTCTATCAGGGCCTGAAGCAAAGGATTTAGTCTTTATTATACCTGCAGGGACTTGGAGTTCTGTACTGAAACTCAGAGAGGGAGATGGGCTAAAGAAACTCTTGATGAACTTGAATATATTTCCAAGGAGTGTGGAAAATTCCTTGTGTCTAGAACACCCCAAATAAAGCTCATTTGGAAGTGATAAAGATTTCTCCTTAAGTGTATCAGGCTCTGAAAGAAATTTCAGCAGCACTGATGGTTTCACCAGGATTTCCATCTGTTCCTGACTGCACAAGGTCCTGCCAAGTGCTCAGCCCAGGGGTTCCAGCAGAGCCCTGCAGCACTGCCCCAGTCAGTCCCACTTTGGGGTAAGGATGTCTCACAACATCGCTAAGTGCAGCTTTCCAATCCCAAACTGAGAGGTTTTGTGGTTTCTTTAATTACATCACCAAAACCAAGCTTTTTTCACAGATGTAATAACCAAAAAAACAAATGTCAGTTATGGGAGGAGAAAATTCCTACCTGTGGTCTCCCATCTGATACTCTGTGAGACAGATTTGGGTTTAAACTCAGTGCCAAAGGCATATTTTATTTTCATAAAGCTGTTCAGCTCAATTGCATAGATTTAAAATATCCTAAAATGATGATGGACTTCAACAAATGAGCAAGTAAAATATGCATCCTTAATTTTCCCACATCACTTAAGATCCACACTGGGCTTTTAAAGTAGGAAAGATTTCCAATGGCAGATGCAAGAACTGAAATAATTCCATCCTGTCCTGAAATGTTATTCAGCTTTGAAAATCCCATGGATTAAGTGTTGGTTTAATGTTGTTTTCTTTGTTCAATGCTTGTTACACATCGAAATAGCAGTGATAGGACAGGGGGGCTGATAAGGGGGAATGGGTTCAAAGTGAACCAGAGGAAGGTTTGGATGGGATTTTGGGCAGGAATTGTTCCCTGGGAGGGATTGGGATTCCCAGAGCAGCTGTGGCTGCCCCTGGATCCCTGGCAGTGCCCAAGGCCAGGCTGGACATTGGGGCTTGGAGCAGCCTGGGACAGTGGGAAGTGTCCCTGCCATGGCAGGAGTGGGATGGGATGAGCTGTAAGATCCTTCCCAACCCAAACCATCCCATGATTCTGTGATTCCATAAATCCTACGATTACTGACTCCATCCTGCTGCAGAATCTCAAATAAATTTGCTTTTCCTGCTCATTTCTGCATGCAGCCAGTGGGTTTTCTTCAACAAGGAAAATTCTGTTTGGAGTAAATGGAATTCACACCAGAAGGGTCCAACACCCACCCCAGGATGGAGCAGGCCCAGAACCCCTGGCTCAGGGACCCCATTCCCTGTGGATGTTCCCCCCTGTGCTGGACAAGGGCTCAAGCTCAGTTCTGCTTCAGCATAAGAGTGAAAAATCACATTTCTCACCATCCTCAGGGGACTTTTCCATAATTAAATGAAAAGCTGCACTAAACAACCAAACGTGTCTCGTATCTGTTCCTTTGGCATCGACAGATGTTCCTGTTTCAGTCCTGGAGTGAAAAGGAAGCCAAGCTCCACTCGGATTTTGTCCTCTGAATGCCTCACAAATGCCAGCAGATGCCAAATGCAAACCTTCCCAGATCCTTCCTGCAGGTCCCTTTTGTAAACAGCTCCTTCTGGGAGGAATTTGGGCATGAGATCAGCAGTGCTGGGAATCCCCACATCAGAGGGAGCTTGGCGGCTCTTCCCCAGCAGAGTAACGTAGGGAGGAGGAATATTTGACTTTGGGCTGAGAGGAATCAAATTCCCCTTCCCAGAACCCACAGAATGAAGGGGAGATGGGTCCAGGGAGGAGAGAGAGACCCAAAGGATGCCCAGAGAAGTTGCATCAGCTCCAGAGCTGCCAATGTTGAAATCCAAAAGCTGCCTCGTCACAGGGACATCCACGTCCCCTGCTGTAATTTCCATGTTCCTCACAGACCAAGCTGAGATTTACATCCCCAGGGCTGAGTCTGCAGGAGAAAGCTCATGGAAAATCTGAGTTTCTTGCCCTCGAGGAAGCAAACAGGCTTGTTTAGAGAAGCAGGGTGGGAAGCAGATAAGCCTGCCCTAAGCACCGAGTGATAAAGGGGCAGAGACAAATATTTGGAGCTCCTCAAACAGGAAAAGCAGGGGAAGGAAAGTGATATATTTGAAATGAGGTGGCTTTCTAGTGTGCTATTTGCATTATTTTCACAGGATGTAAGGCAGAAATGATGTGGTTTGTCCTTCTGCAATGAGGAAATTGTGCTTTTTTAGGGTGACACCCTCTGTTTGCTGCCACGTGGAGTCAAGGCCCGTTACTGAAGGTGATGCAGAGACATGAAGGCACTGAGGGGATGCAAAATTGGTGCATTCCAAAGCACAGCGTTCACTCTCAGGGTGGGGCTGGGCCAGCACACAGCCCCTCTCTCTGGAATAACCCTTTCCACCCAGATTTCTGTGCAGAGGAGAAGGGTTGGTGAGTGTGACCCCCCTCAGCCACAGGCAGCCTCTCCTGCCCCCACTGCACAAGTTCCACAGAGGTGCTTTGGTCCAAAAGGTGAATAAACAATGAGGAAAAGGGGAGATCAGGGACCTCTCCCAGGCTGTGAGTGACTCCTGCAGATCTTCTGTTACCCCACGCCTTTAGAGGGGCAACACGTTGTGACGTGGTGTGGACCTTCACAGAGGACAGCAGGCAGCAGCTTGGTGAAACATGGAATGCTTTTTTATTATCTGACTCCAAAGGCTTATATACATTTTGTACAGAGGGCCAAGATTGGCCCAAGGAGGTCACAACCTCCTGACTCCATTGGTCACTATGACCATCAGTCAAGTTCTCTCTCAGAGAACAAGAATGCAAAACATACAGATAAATTCTAAGAATACAATATTGTTTACATGAAGCAGAGTGAGAAGCTGCTGCAAAGACTCAAACACTTGAAACCAAGAAATGCAGGGAGGACAATCTTCCAGCAAGCCCAAACTGTTCAGCCCCACCTCATCCCTGAACCCTCCAAACCATTTCCCTCCACTCTGGTGCTGGGTGTGTGTGATGTTTTAACTTTCGTGGGTTTTAGATGAGGTGCTGGTGAGCTCTGCACACAGCAGGGACACAAAAAAAATCTTTTTCCTGCTGCACACCAAGGAAAACTCTCAGGCCCAAAAGCACAAACAAGGCTGGGCTGGAGGGAGGAACAAGAAGGATGGGACCTCACAGCCTGGAGCTGGAATTGGACAATTAAACCCCAAGATGCAAATGGACCAAAACTGATAAAAGTGTGAGACCTCATGACCAGTCAACCATTTTGTGACCATTTTGTGTCCATTTTGGGTCCATTTTGTGACATTTTTGTGACCATTTTGTGACCATTTTGGGTCCATTTTATGACCATTTTGGATCCACCTTGGGTGTAGCCCTGGCCAGGCTCTTGTCCTGCCGAAGGTGTATCCTAAAAGCTTTTCAATAAAAATCTACTTTATTCTCCAGCTCTGTCCAGTCTCTGTTCCAGGCCAGCCCTCCCAAGTGGGTCACCCTCAGCAGTGTGGTCACCACCTGGGCAGTCAGGATTTTCCAGCCCCCATGGACACATTCCTGCTGCCCTCTGCACTGCCCAGGAGCTGCTCCTTTCCCAAGGGTATATTTCCAAACCTCAGACATGCCCTGAGCACCCAGCAGGCTCCTCAGCTGCCCACTGTGAAGTATCAGGTCAAGCTTGAAGGCAACACCATCCTGCAGCTTTCAGGAAATTTAAGGAATCAGCATTTCCCCTAAAAAAAGTCACATTTTCCCTCCCTTTCAACCCAAATAATTGTGGTGTCTGGTCTTTTGAGTTAGAAATTGGTGGCAGAAGAATGTAGGGGTGAAGATTGAGCAGAGAGCTCTTAGGTATCCCAGGAAAAGCAGTCCTGGGAAACACAGCTGTGCTCCTGGCACGGGGAATTTGGGACAGCTGGGAGCCTCTGATGCAGATCCAGGCCTGTTCTTTTCTGCTCTCCCATTAATCCTGCTGCCTTTGGAGCTGAGGTGGGGAGGCTTTAATGGGGATCCAGCTGCTGTAACGGCTCTGAGGAGTCAAAGTCTAATTTTGTGTGTTCCAGACAGAGCATCCAGACACAACAGAGCTGCTCCTGCAGGACCTCAGGAAAGGAGGAAGCACAGCAGGACTGGAAAGATAAATCTTGTGGAGGGTCATTACTGTAATGAGATTACAAAACAGCCCAGCTGGTCCTTAACCTTTAATCCCAGCTGAAGGAGGAAGGCAAGGCTGTGGGCTTTGCCAGGAGCTGTGCATGCCCTGGGTCTCTGCCCTGACATCTGGGAAGAGGAGTGGATGATGCAGGACTGGCCACAACAGCCCCTTCTCCCTCAGGACCAGGGATCCCAGCCTGGAATCCACCTCACAGCACACCCTGGGGTGAGGAGAGGATGAGTTTGATCCTGTCTGACACGGCTGCCAGTGGCAAGGGGCTCTCACTTTCCCTCGTAGGGATGGATGGATGGATGGATGGATGGATGGATGGATGGATGGAAAGAGGAGGCTGGAGAGGTGCCCAGCCTCTGGTGTGACTCCTTCCCAGCCTGGTGACATCTCCTTGCCTTGCAAGTGCCAGGCCAAGTGGTTCAGAAGCATCCTGAGGTTGGGATGTGTGGCAGATCCAGGCAGCCACAGCCATGTGGGAAATCATCTCAGACTGAGGAAATCATCTCTGACTGAGTGAATCTGAGTGTGTTTAACAGACACCAGACCTGTGCAATAACTGATACTGGGCCCACAGATCACCGTGGGCAGGAATGTCACCAACCTGCTCAGGCAGCACACAAGGGAGAGGTGACAGTGGCACTGCCCTGTCACAGGCATGGTCAGGACACAGCAGGACAAGATCAGTCACCCTGATCTTTTTTAGCCTTCTGGTGTTTACATTCTTGTGCTGGAGTTTCTCACGGCCTTTTAGGTGAACAGACAGTGATGCTTTGAAAACTGTACATTCCTCCTTGGAGGAGGGACAATTGATGGACTTCTAGTTTGACCAGTGGGGTCAGAGAGATGTCAACCTCATTGCCCAATCCCTGATCAAACTCCAAAAACTACATAACTCTAGGTCCAAAATAAACCACTCTTTTTTTGCTCTTTCAACCTGACTGCATGAGTGTGGTTCCTTCCTGTCTGTCTAGTGACAGATGCTTTGTTCTCCTTGTTCTCCATCTCAGTCCCTCTCTTTGGGCTGGGCCCTGCAGACACTGCTCAGCCCTGGCTGCCCCTGACACACCACAGTCCCCCCGGGGAATTTCACTGCCTTTAACCCTCTGCAGCACCCACTTGTCCACCCTGCCACAGGAGCTCCCTGCAGCCCAAGGGCAGGAATGCTGGGTGGGTGAGAGCTGCAGGGTGGATAAAGGCTCCCAGACAAGGCTGAGTGCCAGCCACACTCATGGATGTTGGAGTCCAGGGCATCCCTCTGGGCGCCCTGGAAGGTCACAGACCTCGGTAGAGAGGCCTGGGACCCGAAAAAGAGGGTCTGGGATCTGTGCAGGGGGGTGTGCCTGGCACAGAGCGCAGGGGGACACAGGCTTTGATTTTAGTCCATGTGAAAACCTTCCAACACAGAGAGGAATTACAAGTCACAAATGTGTGACAGACAGTGGTGTAGTTTATCACTGGGTAGAAGATTTTGTAGTTTGGGGATTTTTAGAGTGTAGATGTAAGGGAACAAGAGGGAGATTTTAGGGTGTTGCCCTGAGTTCTTTTTCTTCTCCCTTGGCATCCATTGTCTGCAGTGACGTGGGCACAAAGTAGTTTCAGTGGATTGGGGCAAAGTAGAAATGACTCTGTTAGTACAGGGGAAAGGCATTGGTATGAAATGGTAAATAATAGACACGTAGTTATCTGAATAAAAGCAGAGTGACCTCCCATCACGAGGGGAGTCACATCGTGTCCGAGCTGCTGTGAACACCTTGGCTGGACACAGAGAATTGTAAGATAAGAATTAATAAACAATGCGAGAAACCAAGAAAACCAAGACCTTGAGATTCCACATCATTCTCGCACTAAGCACAGAGACACAGAGTCAGATCTAACACCTTCAGAGGTCGAGAGGGAAAAACACTCCCTCGGACCCACCAGAACCACCAGCCTTGGAATCTCGGGTGAAAGAAACCACAAAACCCGAGAGTGGCTGTGACAGCAGCTGCACCTTGTCCCTGTCTGCAGGAAGGGCCAGCCAGGAGGAGCAGGGTTGCAAAACCCCTGAAGGGGAACTGCTCCTTTCCTGAACGCATCTTGCCAGGCAGCTGGCACAGAAAGGGGAACCTGGGCAGAGCAGGAACCTGGCAAACACAGAAATGCCCCAGACAGGGGGAGGAGGTGAAGCTGAGCCACAGCCACTCTCACTGTGTAGAACAGGGTGTCCTGGGGGAGGGAGAACAGCACAGCTGGAAGAGTTGGCACCCAAGGAGAGGTTTAGTCCAGCCAGGACTGAGCTGAGTTTTGCTGGAGTGGTCCAACACTTGATGGAAATGTGGGAAATGTGGTGCCCTCACAGTCAGTCACTGCAGAGGAAGAGCTTCAGCAGGAGATGCAATCAGCCACCCACCAGCTCAGGGCTCGGGGGGGGCTGATGGAGCTGGATGTTCTGCAGACTAAGGAAAGCTAAAATTAAGTCATCTTTTTAACATGTGAAATGACTTCCTGAGTGAGTGAGTAGGACAGGCTGGAGGTTCCAGCAGTGTTGGTCTGACCCAGGAGGAGTCACTAGGAAGAGGAACCTGCCAGGAAAAGGCTGAGTAAAACCATCCCCGGGTCAGGCATTTTCAGGCAGTGGCTTTCCAGGCACTTGACTATGGCATGTGGGGAATGTTAATGGCAAGGCTGTTACTCAGGCCTGTATTAGTCACACCTGCAGCAAGTGACAGCACAGGGACCCTCTTGGAGGGACAAAGAGACAAAAACTGCAGGGAGAGCCACAGTGAAGTACTCCGGACCATGTAAATCCTGGAACCTTTTATACCCCTCTGTGTCTGGACCTATAAATCCTGGAGCCTTTTATCTCTCTCTTTTCCTCTGGATCCTATAAAATCCTGGAGCCTTTATTTACTCCCTCTCTACATCATATAAATTCTGGAGCCATTTATCTACTTCCTCCCTGGATCGATCATGTAAATCCCGGAGCCTTTTATATCCTTCCCTCTCTGGACCTATAAATCCTGGAGCCTTTTATCTCTCTCTTTTCCTCTGGATCCTATAAAATCCTGGAGCCTTTATTTACTCCCTCTCTACATCATATAAATTCTGGAGCCATTTATCTACTTCCTCCCTGGATCGATCATGTAAATCCCGGAGCCTTTTATATCCTTCCCTCTCTGGACCATATAAATCCTGGAGCCTTTTATATACTTTCCTATCTGGATCCTATAAATCCTGGAGCACTTTATCTATCCCTCTCTGGATCCTGTAAATCCTGGAGCCCTTTTTCCCTCCCTCCCTCTTCCCAGACATCAGTGATGCTCCAGCCAGCCTCCCAGCTCAGCATGGGGCACGTCCTCACAGTTGTTCCAATGTTTTATTTCATTTTTTTCCCTGATTTAACACCAGCACAAACCCCTGACACAACTCAAGTGCCCAGAGAAAAACAGGGGCTGCTGCTGCAACTCCTGCTCCTGATGCTCAGCTCATAAATTGGCTGCAATAATATTTTAGTTATGAAAAAGAAGCAAAAATAAAGCTCTGCCATTGATCTCAGCACTGCTTTTCTAAGCAGTGAACTGAGTTTTGCTTAAACCTGCTGCTGAGCAAAAAAAGGGAAAAACAATCACAAGAGATGCCTGGATGAAGCTCCTGATGTCAATATTTCTGATGAAGATAAATTTTGTTGCTAAAAGCAAAGTTGCAGGCCTGAGAAAAAGGAGCCCCAAGCCATTAATATTGATAGAAATGGGAAGGTGGATTCGGGAGTGGGGAGGGATGGGAGGTGGAAGTGAAGCTCCACGGGACTGTAGGAGAGATGATGAGAAAGGGGCAGAAGGGAAGGGGAAACAATGTTCAAGGGAAGAATTTTTTGGGGAATTCTGGGGATCAGCCCTTGCTCAGGCACCTGCAAAGGGACTGAGATAATAAAAGCAGCTGCCAAGGGTTGAAAATCAGCCCCTCTTTGGGTCAGTGGGGTGCAGGGGCCCAGGCCCAGGGGACAGCCCAGCACAGGGAGGGACCTGCTGAGAACTCAGGTCAGAGAGGCTCCTGCCCGTTGGGAAAGAACAAGTCAAGCCAAGCTGTGCAATCCTGGTCCATCCCTGGTCTGTGCATCCAGCACAGGAGATGACTTCAGCTCTCACTCCTCTGGCACATCACTCCCATCACTCCTCTGTGTGATTCCCCTGCTCTGCTCCCTCCCTGGGTGGGTTTTGCTGTTGTTCCCAGGAGTTTTGCCAATTAACACCTAGTGAAAACCTGTCCTGTGGCACCCAGGCATTATTCATCACCTCTCCCCGGGATGAGACAGAGGATAACAGGGTTAAACTCCAACAGGGAGATGTGAGCTGGGCATGGAAAATGTGCTGGTGGCAAGAACAGGGATGTGCTGCTCCCAAAACTGGGCAGGATGAATTAATTCTCCTGCAGGCTGGCTCTGAGGTTCCCCAAGCCAAGGCATAGAGGATCCATTTGCTCCTCCCTGTTTTTCTCCCTGGCAAAGCCCCTTTGGGCACCTGAACATCACTCTGCTCCCTGCCCTGTGAGGCTGGGCACTGGATCCTTCACCTCCTCTTCCACACTGAATCCACTCACCCTGCTCCAAAATCAGCTCCTTCCCTTGATGCCTTGGGAAGGCTGAGCTGGAACAGAGACTGGACAGAGCTGGAGAATAAAGTAGATATTTATTGAAAGGTCTTTAGGATACACCTTGGGCAGGACAAGAGCCTGGCGAGAGCTGCACACAAGGTGGACCCAAAATGGACCCAAAATGGTCACAAAATAGACCCAAAATGGTCACAAAATGGTTGACTGGTCACAAGGTCTCGCATTTTTCTAAGTTTTGGTCCATTTGCACATTGGGGTTGAATTGTCCAATTCCAGCTCCAGGCTGTGAGGTCCCATCCTTCTTGTTCCTCCCTCCAGCCACCCTTGTTTGTGCTTTTGGGCCTGAGAGTTGTCCTTGGTGTGCAGCAGGAAAAGGATTTGTTTTGTGTCCCTGCTGTGTGCAGAGCTGAGTGACACTGACTGTGAGCTCAGAGCTGCACCCCTGGGCAGCACAGAACCTGAAATACATCAAAGCTCAAACTTAAGGTGTCACCCTCCTGTCCCTGATGGCAGCAGGATCGTGGGGTCACTCCTGTCCAAGACTGTCCCCTCCTTTCCCTGCCCCTCTGGTTTAGCCAGAATAATAAAAATCCACAAGAATCCTCTGGACTGTCACCTTTATTTTGCAGCCATAGATGGTGGCATTGAGAAACAGCTGCATTTGTCACTCATTGAATAAATTCCTATTCCCCATCTGTCATAAAATTAAGGTCAAACCCATTAAAAACTTCTTTTCTTCCTGAACACAGAATAAAACATTGGCAGGGGAAGGTCGTGGTGTCAAATTAAATCTTCTCATGGAGATTAAGCTTTTTTTTCCCTTTTTTAATCAAAAGGTATCTAAATTTAACACCGGAGTCTCATTTTGAAATGTAACATTGAAACAGTCCATACTGAAAAATGCTGAAATGCAGCACTCTGGGCTTAAAAAAAATTAAAAAAATAGAAAATCAATGCGGAATTTGACAGATTGTTTTGGTTGTCCTCAATTTGAAATTTCAATGGATAAGCTGTTGATAAAAATATCTTGTCCAGTTCTAATTAGTACCATCACCATCAGCCAGGGGCCACCACTACAGTCTTGGGCTCTGAAAAAAAATATAAGAAGAGTGAAATAACCCCTAATGCAAAAACTTTCCTGTCTCCTTGCCAAGGATGTCACAGTTTCCATAATTGCCCATCATTTTTTGCATTCCCAGAGTAAGAGAAAAGCAGCAAAGCAAAGAGCAGCACAATTCTCCAGACTTGATGAAGACACAAGGAAGGACACACATCCTGAGGCTTCTCCTCTTTCACCCCCAGAGGGAGGAGCAGGATGAGAGCAGAGTCCTATGGGCTTAATATTTTCTGAGCCTGAGAATTGCTGAGCTCTTCCCAAGGGAAACTTTTCAACAGTTTTTCTTTTTCCCAAAACAACCTTGTGTAACCAATATTCCTTTCCCATCACAACAGGAGTTGTTTGCTATTTCTGTTCCTGAGCCAATGGGAGAGGTGTCAGCCCTATGGACCAATAACTTGCCTTTAGCACAGCGTGTTATAAAAGGGCTGAATGGATTGTAAATAAACCTTCTGATTTCTGCTGCCCCCTGACTGGAGTCAAACATCTTTATTTCCTGTCCTATTGCAACAGAGCCCCTGGGCAATGGGCACTGGCTGTCAGCTGCAAAGTGCTCACAACACTCAGTGTGATGCTCACTCTTTGAATTCAATCAGTCTCATGTCACTTAATTTAAGTAAATTAATTAATTAAAGTAAATTTAGTTAAACTTTCACTAAATTAGTGAAACCAAGCAAGCCATAGAAACAGGGGGTGGGGAGCTAAAAAATTGATGTCTGGAAGCACTAAGAGTTCATAAACTCAGATATTTACACCTGTGAGGGTGGATGTGGGGGCTGCTTAATGAACTTGACTAATTAAAACAAATTCAGACTCAGGAGGGATGTGCCAAGGACAGCATCATGAGGAGGCAGCACCAGCTCCTGAAAGAAACCCCTCTGGATGGGCAGGACAACCTGGAGATGGATCACCCAAGGACAACCAGGAGATTCTCCTTGCCCAAGCCAAGCTCTCCAGTTCCACCCTCTCTCTAAACTAATTAACTTGGACACAAATTACCACACAGGACTCTTATTCCCCACATTGCAATGGTGCTTGCTCCAGGCTCAGGGAGATGAAGGGATTCAGCTCAGCCCTGTGCCAGTCCCAAAAGTCCCTCACGGTTCTCCCAGGATGTTCCCAACCCCTCCTGCAGCAACAGGAGCCCTCCAACCTCTGCATGTGCTCAGCCTCCTGTCAGAGGAGATCTCACATCAAAGTGAGACCCTGATCCACATCAAAGGCTGATCCTTATCCCCAGCACATATGGGAACTGATGGGCCACCAGCCAGCTTGGATTTCTACCAGGAAAAGCACTGGGGATGCCTGGGAACGAAAGAGGAGAATCTCAGGCAGTGCTGGAGGTATTTCCTTCCCTTCCTCAAATGCCAGGAAATGCATGGACCCATCCCATCCTCACTGCAGGCTGCTGAGGAGATGTGTGCAGACACGAGGGAGCTGTTCGAGTGAAAGATTCCTCAATTTTCACCCTCTGCAAACACTCCAGGCATCTTTTTCCCATGCAGGGATGTGCCAAGGGAAGGAAACCCCCAGAGCTCCCTGCCAACCATTCATGGCAAAGTGTTTCTCTGAACGACCTTTGGGCGATTCACGTTTCGATTTCGTGTTTGTTTTTAGTGGAAATTAAATAAGTCGTGTCATGAAGGAGAATGACCTCAGCTGATTGGCATGTAATGCCAGGAGAGTAAATCTTTGTTCTACATGACTAAAACATCCATATCTTACTAGAAAAGGAATCTCTTTAGTCTTGCCAAGTCTCACAATATCTTCCCAGAGAGGTGGGCACACACACCCACATCAAAAACTCTTTTGTTAAAAAGACTAAATCCAGCCCAGCTGTCCTGTTCCCTGGTGGAAAAAAAAAACCAACCCTTTTCTGCTTAAACAATCAAACCAGTGTGGTTTGGAGTGCACTTTAAACAGGAAAAGTGTAAAAGGAAGCCGGAATTTGGGGTGCAAAGCCCAGCCTGTGGGCACAGAACACCTGAAATGCTGACTCAAGTGAGTCTCACCCTGGGAAAATCTGCCTCACACCCAGGTTTTGTTCAAGCTGACAAAGCCAGGTGCTTGAAAGTGAAAGAATTGTCTCTCCCACTCACTTCTGTGGGTGAGAAGGGAAAGCAGAGCTGGTGCCCGCTCCCTGCAGTGGCTCTGGGAGCTGGTGCTGCCACAGCTGCTCCCTCCTCACCACAGGGCAAAACCCTCCGTGCAAAGAGCTCCCGACCCCGCTGAGCCTTGCTGGATTTCCCGCTCCCCTCATCCCAACAGAGTGAGGAGCTGCTGGGACACCCCCGGGGAAAACAGCTCAGCTGGAGCAGCAGCCTGGAGGGAGAAGTGGAGAAACCTCTGAGGAAAAGCTCCAGAAAGGGAGGTGAGATCCCAAGGGGGTGATTTGTTGCCTTGATCTTTTTCAGCTTCTGATGTTTGTGTTTTTGCAGTGGAGTTTCTCTCCGTTTTTCAGGTAAAAAAAAGTGATGTTTACACTCCTCTCTCGAGGAGGGACAATTGATGGACTTCTAGTTTGACCAGTGTAGTTGGAGAGGTGTCAACCTTATTGTCCAATCTGGGGTCATTGTCCAAAATCTGTATAAATTGAGGTCAGAAATAAACTGCCTCTCTTTTTATTCTGACAACTGTCCTTCCTTTCCTGTCCATCTAGTGACAGTGATCACTTGGAGGACTCCCTGTCCCTGCACAGCTCCAGGGGACACTGGGGGGACACTGCAGTGCCACCCCTGTCCCCATTTCACCGCTGGGCTTGTGGCAGTTTAACTTCTGAGAACACCTTTGGAAGGTGTCGCCCTTGGTTTTCTTGCTTTCAAGTGTTTGAATCTTTTTAGTGTGATTCTCACAGAGCTTGATGTAAACAATGTGTATTTTTAGAATTTATCTATGTGTTTTGCATAGTTGTTCTCTGAGAGAGAATTTGACTGATGGTCACAGTGACCAATGGAGTCAGGAGGTCGTAACCTCCTTCGGCCAATCTGGGCCCCCAGTAAAAAGTGTAGATAAGTTAATTGGAGTCAGATAATAAAGAGCCTTCCATGTTTGACCCTGCTGCTGCCTGCTGTCCTCTGTGAGCGTCCACACCACGTCACAACTTGTTGCCCCTCAAAGTGAAGGGGTAACAGGAAGGAATTGCAGCTGTGCAAAACCAGAGTGAGACACGAGCAGTGGAGCACTTGCACGGCTGGGAGAGCTCTGCACTCACTGCCTGCCAGAACCACCCTGGGCAGATGGGCAAAGGGCTGAAATCAGGTTTAATTTTCCCTGTGGGGTTGATAACTCACCTGCAAACCTGTCTGGAGTTTGTGTTTTGTGTGGTGTGGATGGCTGTGTGAGCAGGAGCTTTTTCTCCCTGAAGAAATGACTGAAGAATGTAAGAAAAATGCTCTGAAACAGTTTCCTGTGCTAATATTGGTAAAGCACTTCCAACCTACAGGAGCTCTCAGAATCCACAGATCCCAGCGTAGGAAATTAGTATTTCCCTCTGGGACAGGGCAAGGTAGAGTTTGTGCAGTTCAGGATTGTTCCATGTTGTTACTGGGCATGGAGAGGAGGCTGCTGTCGGCCCCCCNACTCCTCCTCCTCCCGCTGCCCCCCCCCCCCCCCAAAAAAAAAAAAAAAACAAACCACTTTGTGTTATTCTCTGTGGAAAAGTGCATTTTAAACAAAATTTCCCCACACCTTCCTGTTTCGCAGCTTGGGCCTAGCCAAGTGGGAGCGATCCAGTGCTGTTTGAGGGGCTCTTTTTCCTTCAGAAGAAAACTGGAAGATGTATTTCTTTATACACTAGAGAGACAGAGCACCCAGCAAGCAGAAACAGCAAGACAGAAATAATTAAGCTTTGAAATTTGTTAGGATGGGGTTTATTTCCTTGCATCCTGCTCCATGGTGATGCCTTTTGGGGCTACCTAAAAACAGAGGCCAGACAAGATTAAGGGAATAAAAAGCAGGTGTATTTATTGAAGGGCTTCAGATACATTTTGGGCAGACAAAGCCCCCCAGGGGCTGCGTCCAAAATGCACAAAGGGTCACAAGTTTTCATACTTTTATAACATTGGTTCATTTGCACATTGGAGGTTCATTTTCCAATTACAGCTTCAGGTTATGAAGTCATTTACCCCAAGTTTGCTGCCCCCAACTCACTTTTGTTTCCATCTCTGGGGCCTGAGGCAGTGAGGGGTCCTTGATCCCCAGGCCTGGAGAGGAATTGTTGTGTCTGCCCAAAATGGGGAAGCAGCAGCTCACAGTGTGTGTGGGGCTTGGAGTTCTGCACTAAAGAACTGCAGGGTTACAAATATATGGAAAACATGAAAGCTAAAATCCTGAGGGATCAGTGGTACCACCTGGACCACGCAGTGACTGGGGGGACATTCAGTGAGGCACAAACTGCAAAGCCCCAGAGCAGCCTCCTGGCTGTCCCCAAACAACCTCCTGGTGACATTTCACCACCCACAGCCTCGGGACAGCTCTGCTCACAAACTAAACCTTCCCCCAGGGATATTTGCACAGCCACTTGCACGAGGAGAGTCCTGAGCCAAGCGATCAGTGGGCGCCTCTTGTAATGGAAAGGACATTTCTCTCAGTGAGAGGTTTTCCTGGCTCTGACGTAACTGGGGAGATGATTGTGTCAGCTTTACTGTCAAAGCCACAACCCCGTGCTAACCATGAGGGCTCCAGTTTGCTCCAGTGCCCACAGCAGGTTTTTACAGCTGCCATTTCACACCTGCCAAAACCCTCCCCAGCCCAGGCTGCCCCTGCATCCCCACCAGGGATGGTGCAGCCAAGGGATGGAGAAACAGCAGGAAAATGGTTCTTTTCACTCCATCCCAAAGCCTCAGCCTTCCACCTCCATTTGCTGTGGCTAGAGGTGATGGGAAGTGATGAAAAGGTGCAAAGCTCTGAGCACTTTTTGTGTTTACCTGAGCACCAGAATCTTCTGGAGTTTGCAAAAAAAAACCAAGCCGGAAATTGCTCAACGACAAAATTTCTATTCTTTCTCCTTCCAGTCAGGCTAAAAATAAAATAAAACCCTTGTGCCCGGCTCATTTCTGCTGCAACCACGGTTCTCTCAGTGGAGTTAATGGGAGTGAGGATGGGCCTTTACCATGTTGTTTTGCAGCAGTGCCACTTCCAGTCACAGCCAGGGCAGGGAAACGGAAACCAGTGGTGGGTGAGGCAGCCCAGCACTGCTCCCCTGGGCTCCTCATCACCACCAGCTCCCCAAAATCCACCTCACCTTCTCCTGCTCAGCACCAGCAAAGTGTCTGCCGGGCAGGTTTTAGCTGGAGGGAAGTGAGGCAAGACCCAGCTCAAACGCACTCCTGTAAAGTCCAGGATTTGTGTTTAGGCAGGGGCTGGGTGCACCTTAAGGAGATTTGAAGCTCTTGCAGCCTTGCTCTTCCCAATCTTTCACAAAATTGGCGTCTAATTTTGGTTCTGTTTGCCCGTAGATGATGCATTTCTCCTGGGAGTCCAGGGAGTGAAGAGTGGGGAGGAAATGTTGTTATTTCACTAAAGGTGAGAAGGAGCATTGATCAGCCTGATGGGCAAATGGGCTCTGCTTCCTCCCCAGCAGGGTTACAGCTGCAGGTGTGACAGAGTCAGTGCTGCTCATTGGATTCCTGACCATCCCAATGAGGTGGTAGGAGACAGAAATATGGGATACAGCCAAGACACCAGGCTGGACACTCTTTCTCCAGGTATTTCCCCATCCCAGCACAGTGAGCTCCCACAGAGGGATATTTTTCTGCACCTGAATGCCCATCCCAGCATCCCCCCCCAGCTGAGCTCAGGGGAGGGACAAAGCCCACAGCATCTGGGGACATTTTGCTGTAGCAGGTCACAGAATCACAGAATATTCTGAGCTGGAAGGGACTGAAGGGATCATCCAGTGTCACTCCAGTCCTTGTACAGCCCCCCCCAACAATCCCCCCCTGGGCATCCCTGGCAGTGCTGTCCAAAGGCTCCTGGAGCTCTGGCAGCCTCGGGGCCGTGCCCATTCCCTGGGGAGCCTGGGCAGTGCCAGCACCCTCTGGGGGAAGAGCCTTTCCCTGCTCTGCAGCCTGAGCCTGCCCTGGCCCAGCTCCAGGCATTCCCTCACATCCTGTCACTTGTCAGTGTCACAGACCTGTGTCTGTCCCTCCTGTTCCCCACACAAGAAAGTTGTAGGTCCACAGAGAGCGATAGGAAGGAGACATCAGCCCTGGCTGTCCTGAGCTCTGCTGGGAACAGGAGCAGAGCAGCACAGGCAGGGCTGGCTGGCCCACGCATCAGCTGAGGACGCTGCAGAAGCCACAGGATTACCTGAGGTGGCCCCTGAGAGAGTCTGTGTTGTGCTGAGAGGTGGCTGCATCACTGGGGTGAGGGGAGAAGGGAACAGGGGCCCAGCTCAGGGGTTTGGACACCAGCAAGTCCCAAGTGCCTTTGTGGACCTGTCTGTGTGTGGTCCTGAGGCAGGACGTGGCTCTTCCTTTGGAGCACCCTGTGAACTCCCACCTCCCCTCAAGCTGCCCCCCGCCCTTCAAGGACATGGCTGCACATCTAAGGGATGCCAGAGGGCTGCACTCCAACACAAAACCTGGCAGAGCCACCTCAAAACAGACCTTTTGGAACCCTCGTGCTCTGGCTGCAGGCAGGAGAAGCTGCTCCCATGGAAGAGTCACATTCCAGCACCATTTGACATCCACAGCCTCCTCCACAGCCACTGCCACGCTCACAGAGACATCTCTGAGCCCTGCAGGGCAGAAACCTGGCCCTGCACAGCTCCACTCCAGCCTGCTCTGAACACAAACCTCTCACCTCCTGCCAGGTGAGGGGTGGGTTCAGCCAAGAGGAGAAGGTTTGGGTCTCCCTTTTCCACCTGTCCTTAACAACTCTCAGCATTTATCCCTTCCCAAAAATCTGCCTGGTCAGCGAGATACCCACAGGCCCTGCAATAACTGCCAATAAATTTGTCTTTTCTGCACCTCTGTGCCGAGTCCCTCTGGCATGGGGAATGGGCTGGAAGAGCAGAAATGAGCCTTTTGTCAGGTTTGGGTCTCCCTTTTCCACCTGCTCCAGATCAGCCTTGATCTGCCCAGGCCCAGCTGAGGGGGTGGCTCAGGCAGCCACTGAGGGATCTGGCTGCATTCCTGGAGGTTCCATGCTGAGCCATTCCCATGGAAATGTTTAACATGAGCAAAAGGAATCGGCTGTGGACAGTCTCTAACACAGAGGAACCTGTTGCTGTTAATAACTGCAGGCTAAATCTTACCTGGCTTGGAGCAGGCACCTGCCTTCCTTCTGCTCTAAAAACAAGGTGAAACCACCAAAATTCTAGTGTTGGAGCTCAGAGCTTCAGCCAAGAGGTTTGATGGTTATTCTGGTCCCACAGCCCAGCTCAGGGAGCAGAGCAGCACCTGAGGTTCCCCCAGTGTCTGGTTTGGGTTTGCTGCTGCCAGTGTAGATCAAACAGGAGGGATGTGAGTGAACAGGAGTGGATTTTTACTCTCTAATGAGCATTTCAGTGAGAGGATATTGCTGTGCACTGTGTGACAGGAGGATGAGAATGAGCCAATGAGGTGACAGGTGAATTCCTTCCTCTAAACAGGAACAAGGCTCCATGGGCTGTGCTGTCACAGGCTGGAGGGAGATAAGGCTCAGCTCCCACTGCAGAGATTGCATGAGGATTGATCACTTAAAACCCTTGCAATGTCTAGCAATGATAATTACATTTCATACCTCTGATGACTAAAAGATTCTCCAGTATCTTACAGTGTCTGTGACAGGGAGAAGGTGGAGCTGAGCATTCCCTTGGGACAGGATGTGGAGATCACTGGGAGAGAAAAGAATGGATGAGGTTAGATTGACATGCAGATCCTGAATTTTGCTCATTTTTCAAAACAGTTTTGAGCCAGGGATGGCAAAAATAAAACCAAACTGAAGCTCAAGGACACTCCATTGATGCATCCAAAACAACAGAGTCGTGACCTCGAGTTTCTGGCCCTGACTCCTCTTGCTCAGTTACCGCAAATGACTTCAGCAGCCTCCTCTTAAATCATCTCAGAAAACGCGTGGAAATATTAAGCAACAACAACAACGACAACAAAAAAATCCACCCCATCTTTCCATTCAGTCATGGAGACATTTACCAACATCTTTGGGGCTGAAACAAAAACCCAGAGCAATGGCTTAAAGCGTCACCCCCAGCTCTGTGGTCCTGGGAAAAGTCCCCGGGCTCCTCCCGCCCCTCTCGGTGACAAGTTCACCGAGAACAGGTACAGGGGACAAAGCTCGAGCAGGAAACAAAGTGTTGGGTGGAAGGGAAATTCAAACAAGGCCCGATGGTTGTGCTGAGGTCGGGAGCTCTTCCCAGCACCTCGCACCGGGGTGACCTTCACCCCAACCACATGAGAAAGGGCTTTTCACAGCCCCAGGCAGGAATGACTGAACTGCTGACTCAGGCACCAGCCCATGGCATAATTACTCAGCTTGGTCCCTCCTGTAAATTTCTCTGCTCTCCTTCTCTCTGCCAGGCCCTGGGAGGCACCTCTGGGTCTGTACCTTCATCACCAGCGTGCTGCTCCTGCCAAAGGGGATTGAGCCCAAAACTCTGCAGGGCCATCAAACTGCTCTGTGTTGGCTCATGTGGGGTTTTTTTAATAAAGATGTTATGTTTTCTTTCTCTCAGCATTTATCCTTTCCTAAAAATCTGCCTGGTCAGAGAGATGCCCACAGGCCCTGCAAGAACTGCCAATAAATAAATAAATTTGTCTTTTCTGCACCTCTGTGCCATGTGAGTCCCTCTGGCATGGGGAAGGAAGGCCAGGGCTTGGGGAATGGGCTGGAAGAGCAGAAATGAGCCTTTTTTCAGACATCCCAGCCCAGCCTTGGCACTGACCCCAAACCACTTTGTACACTTTGCCTGGGACCCAGCAGGACACTGTGGGGAGATTCCCCTGCCACAGTCTGGGTGAGCTGCCAGCTGTTGAGCACATCTGGAGTTTTGATGGAGACCTGTGAGCCCCGGGGCTTCTCCTGCTTGACAGGGACAAAGGAGCCTCCTGTCACCAATGTCCCCCTCTTTGGGAGCCCCAGTGCTGTCCTTGCTCTGGGATACCCAGGGCTCTTCTGGCCCTGGCCCTGGCCCTGGCCCTGGCCCTGGCCCTGACCCTTCCCTTCCCCTTCCCCCTGTTCAGTTCCCAGCAGGCCCCTTTTATCCAGGAAAGTGGGCAGTGGCTTTCAATCAACCAGCCACTGTGACTTCATTAAATTAATTACCCCTTCCAAACCATCAGGCCTGAACCTTCTCTTTGGGTGCTTGTTTTCCCTCCTGTCACTGCTGTGTCATCCCTGACCCTCCTGCTGGAAGGGTTTCAGAGGCTGAAAAGCATTTTGGAAGATGAAGCCAAAGGGTTTGTGCTCCCACAGGTGCCCCGTGGTAACCTCTTGGCGAGACTGTGCACAAAGCCATAATTAATTCACGCTGCCTCTGAGCCAGCTCTGCAGTCCTGCAGCCCAGAATTTTCCTCTCACTCAGCTTTAAGCTCTTAAAGGAATTGTCTGAGTTCAGTGCTGAGCCCAGCAGAGACGTGCTGTCTCCCAAAGCAGGATCTCTGGGGGGATCACATCCTCTGAGAGCTCTGCAGAGCCTTCCCCACCAGCCCTGCACCCTCCCCTGCCTGCACAGGGGTGTCTGGAGGAGGCTCCTGGGCAGGGTGGGGAATTCATCACCCCACTGGGGCAAATTCCCATTTCCCTGTGTGTATTTCAGCTCCATCCCTGGTCCCTGTCACCCTCCTCTGGCATCAATATCCCATCACATCCCACCAGCCTGCACCAAACAGATCAAACCTGCCTCGAATCTTGATTTCCTCCAAGCATCTCTCATCATCCCAGGGAGGAACCTGCACCAAATCTGCCCCCTCAAACCCCACAGCAGCCACAGAAACCTCGTGTCTCTTCCCTCTCTTCCACACAGCCAGGCAGTTTTGCAAGCAGAAGGGCTGATCAGGATGATCCTGCCAGTTTGCCTTATCACCCACAAGATTTTCCTAATTTTGCTGAGATTTGGAACCACCCCAAGAGTCTTTGATAGACTTTTTTGTTTGGCTGTGAGTGCTGGCTCAGACTCTTTACTCCCCCACCTGCTCTGCCACGAGCCAGGGGTGTCTGGATGTTTGCACAGGAGACACCTGAGAGCTGGATACACCAACAAATCTGTGATTTCAGATATAAATCACTCCTGGCTGCTCTGATAACTGACAGTGGCAGCTCTACCCATCAGCAAATCAGTTATGATAATCACATTCCTCAATAACTCACCTGCTGGTGTAATTAGCTCAGGGTGTGAATGAGATTTGTCTAACAGTGTCCTGAGGGGCAGGATCATTCATCCAGCATGAACTCGAGTAGAGTTCTCAACCCTGATGTTTAACCTGATAATTCCACCCAGGAAAACTTGTTCACCCGTTCACATTTATTGTTCTGCATCTGATATAAGTTGTAAGAACGTGAAACTTCATGTCTGCCCTTCCTATTTTGGGTTTTTCCCCATCCCCAGGTGCTGAACCCACTCAAACACCCAGAAATGACTGGAAAGCTGCTGTTGAAAGGCAGAGATGCTCGAAAATCCTGCAGCTCACTGTGGGCCAGGCTGAGCTCCTGCTTTCATCACCAACTTCCCCTGTGAGCACAAACCACGTCTGGCTCGTTGTGTCCTGGCTCTGCCCACAGCTGGGGAGCAGGACGTGACGGGGTTTTGTCACTTTGGGTGATTCACATGTGGTAAGCCCTCTCAGGGCAGGGATCTCTCATTGCTGACAGGGCACAGGGGTTCATCCAGACCTGCCTGGGGTGGGAGCAGGGCTGCCCATGGTCCCCATAGCTCCATGGGGTTGTCACCAGTACGGGGAACAAGATCCTGTCCCCTGTTAGTCTGAAGAGCTCAGGGCAGTGGAAATGGGAATGTGATCAGCCCAAGCAGGACCATCAGGGTCATCTCCTGAAGGCCTGGAGACATGGCAGACCCTCCAGGCCAAAAGGTTTTCCATGTTTGGAGTCCATCCCGGCAGTTGTACCTAACAAAAATACATCCTCCTCTTGTATTACACTATTTTGGGGAGTTGGAAATGACCTTAAAAACCACCTCATCCCACCCCCTGCCATGGGCAGGGACACCTTCCACTACACCAGGTCACTCCAGACCTGACCCTGGACACTTCCAGGCATGGGGCACTCTCTGATTTTAAGATGATTCCAAGATTTTGTGCAAACCCAGCTCCTCCAGACAAGCCCTGGAGCTCAGTGCAGGGAAGGGTTTTTCCCTTCCCCAGCCTGGGGAAGGAGCAGCTTTCTCAGCACATCCTGTGACAGCGCAGGGCACGGCTGTGTCAGCCTGTTCCCTGCACACCGATAAGGCTGTCACAGATCCCTCCCGGGCTGCACACACCCAGGGATGCCCTTATCACCCTGTTTCCTAATGATAAGGAGCTGTAACACAGATAAACCAGCCTGCACTGAAGGCCCACGTGTGTCACCATCACTGAGTGTGTGGAGGCTCCCTTGGAGCTCTTTGACAGCACGAGTGTGAGTCACCGAGAGCACCCAGGGACAATCCCTGGGGACACAAATTCCTCCAGTCATCCACCCCTCAGAGGGATGAAAACCCTTCAGAGGGATGGGTTTGCTCTTGGTGTGTGCAGAGATCAGTGCCTAGGGTGTGATACAGAGCTGAGCATGGGAAATCCTCAGCTGGAAGGGACTGAAGGGATCAACTGCTACTCTTGTCCCTGCACAGACCCCCCCACAGTCCCCCCCTGGGCATCCCTGGCAGTGCTGTCCAAAGGCTCCTGGAGCTCTGGCAGCCTCGGGGCCGTGCCCATTCCCTGGGGAGCCTGGGCAGTGCCAGCACCCTCTGGGGGAAGAGCCTTTCCCTGCTCTGCAGCCTGAGCCTGCCCTGGCCCAGCTCCAGCCGTGCCCTGGCTCCTGTCCCTGGCCCAGAGCAGAGATGGAGCTGCCCCTGGGGAGGAGCTGCAGCCCCTGGGGAGCTCTGCCCTCACTCTGCTCCAGCTGGACAATCCCAGTGCCCTCAGCTGCTCCTCAGGGGCCCCTCCAGACCCTTCCCCATCCCCGTGTCCCTCCTCTGGACACTCTCTCACACCTTTAGAACTTTCCTTATTGGTGCCCAAAACTCCTCCAACCCTTGAGGCTGTCCCAGCCCAGAGCAGAGCAGAACAATCCCTCCCTGACCTGACCAGTGATGCTGTCCCTGATGTCCCCAGGACAGGGATGTCCCTCCTGGCTCCAGGGCACTGCTGACTCACACTCAGCTGCCCAATGACCACGACCCCAAGGTCCCTTCCCACTGCTCCATGTTTTGCCTTCAGCTCGGTCGTTAAACTGGGAATTCCCACTAAAGATCAAGAGCTGTACAAAGGAGGGCTGGTTTGCTTTTCCACCCCATAAATAACCCTCATTTCCCAGACTGCCAAGTGGAAGCAGCTGTTGGAGCAGTAAGGTGCTTATCTGGAGACGTAAAGCTCTTGAGTGAGCGGCTCCAGATCCGGTAACCCGCGCTATTTATAAATCCCTTGTTTTATTCAACGCAGCTGAATTTCCAGTGCTGGATGTGGGATATAAATAGAAATGAATCCTGGCCTGGTCACAGTTATCTGCCTGCAGCCCTGGCTCCTGGCAGCCGGACAAGGGAGGAAGGGCCTGGACGTCACCAGGAACGTGAGCCCGGCTCACAAAACAACTGAGATGACATCACCTCTTTATATAAGGGAAAAAAAAAAGTCTTAGTCAGGACAGAAAGAGGCCTGGAAGGGAAGAGAAGGATAGTGCTTTACAGTAAAGGCTGTTCTGTTGTTGCTCCAAGCTTCTTTGGTTCCCAGTATCCCACTGAGAGGAAATGGGGAACCTCTGGCTGCTCAAATGGGGTGATTTCCCTTCTCAGGGATACACAGGGAAAAGGATGGTGGGAGGAAATAAAATCCCAAAGCTAGTGCCAAGCATAGGGAAGAAAATAGACAATATTTTATATATTACATAAATATATGTAATTCTGCACTAATGGAATCCTAGAATCCTGCTCCAAGGAGTGTTGTGGAGCTAAATTATAAACTCACAGGTTTAGGTTGGAAGGAACATTAAACCCCATCTCATCCCACCCCCTGCCATGGTAGGGACACCTCCCACTGTCCCAGGCTGCTCCAAGCCCCAATGTCCAGCCTGGCCTTGGGCACTGCCAGGGATCCAGGGGCAGCCACAGCTGCTCTGGGCACCCTGTGCCAGGGCCTGCCCACCCTGCCAGGGAACAATTCCTGCCCAATCGCCCATCCAGCCCTGCCCTCTGGCGGTGGGAAGCCATTCCCTGTGTCCTGCCCCTCCATCCCTTGTCCCCAGTCCCTCTCCAGCTCTCCTGGAGCCCCTTTAGGCCCTGGCAGGTGCTCTGAGCTCTCTCTGGAGCTTCTCCTCTCCAGGTGAGCACCCCCAGTTCTCCCAGCCTTTCCTCACAATATATTTTATATAATAGATATATAAATATCAGGCCAATGGCTATAAGAGAATCACCAAATTCCAGCTATCCCCAAAAGACCTGGAAATTCCCACAACAGAGCACTTGTTTCCCTTTTCCCAACCAGAATAAACCAAGGTGCTGCCAGCTGGCAGCCGAGGAAAAACCTGCCCAGGGATCCAGCCGGCAGCGTCCTCCAAACCAGCTGCACATCTGGGAAGCCTCCACACCTCACAGCCCTCCCTGCCAGCTGCCAGCACATCTGTCCCAACCCTCCAGAGCACCAGACCTGCCCCAGAGCTCCCCCTGCCCCAAAAAGGGGCTTTGGGGTGGGTTTGAGTCCAACAGCAACTCCTGGGTCACCCCCTTTTGCTCTGCCAGGTTTCAGGGGTCTGGGATGTGGAAGGGGCTCTGATCCCTGCAGGAGGAATGGATTGTCCACAGCTGGATTGGTTTTACTCCTTCTGGAATAATTACTTGAGCCTCTCCCTGCTCCTTCTTTGACCTGGCATTTCCCAGACCTGCACAATCAGTTTTAGGGAAGAGGCTGCACAGGGAATTCTGGTGAAAAACAATTAATAATAAATCAGTGGTAGTTAATAATAAAACATAATAAAGCTAATGGTTAAAAATAGTTTTTTAAAGGGAGATCTTTGCCTTAAAGGCTTTGTGGTGGAATACAGAGCCCCAAAAAACACGGGAAGGGCTTTGGGAAGGGCTGGCTCCAGGTAAGGGAAAACCTGGGATAAAGCCCAGCCCATCCCAACCTCTGCAGCCACAGGACTCCCAGTTCCTCAGCAGCAGCAGCAGCAGCTTTTTGCCACAGTAATTTGTGACATGGATTTTCCATGTTCTCCAGGAGCTCCTGCTGCAGTGCCAGTGGATGTGACACCGCAGAGCTGCTGGAATGGATTAGGGACAGAGTTTTGCCAACAGAAATATGGATGAATGCTAATTTATAACCCTCCTTTTTCCTCACAGCCTATCAGAGGAAATTAATTCCAAACCGCCCTCCAGGAAAATAACAGATCGGGCAAAATTCATCAGGACAACATTTAATCTCCCTGCTACTTTGTAATTTATTTCTTATCCCATTTCTCAAATTTTTTTTTTGATAGGGTTCTTACAAAAGAAGAATAAGAACAACAGCGTCCAGTGGCCCAGGGGAAATTGGAGCTGGCTGGGGTTGTTTCTAAGAGGCATTTACAGTAATGGGTTTGAACATCCAGGGTGATCAGATGAGACCATAATTCTTAACAGGTGAATATTCAATAATCCAGAGTCAGGAAGAAGATTAATCGTCTTTTTAGGGGATTTTTTTATTTAGATTTATACCAAGGAGGAAATAACATTTGCCTGGAATCAATGCATCTTTGTTTCTGAGTTAGAAAACTGAAATTAACAATTTTTGAGATCTCTCTTTAGAAAAAAAATCCTAACAGCCCAACCCCCTCAGCTATTTTAACTCCCAGCTGAGTCCTCCTCCTGTCTCCCACCCAAATCCTGCCCAAATCATTATCCATGGCAATATCCAGGGCATGGGGAGGGTGGCAGAGCTGCACAGGGAGCAGCAGCAGCACCCCAGAACCCCCAAAATCCTGGTGTTTGGGGTCCCACTGCAGGCTGGGGGTCACAGGGCAGTGCCACATACCCTGGAGTGAGCTGGGAGAGCTGAGCTGTGGGATTCACTCCATTCCATTGTTGTGGTTTGAAAGTAAAATGAGTGAGAGGCTACAAGTCAGAAATACAATTGAATAAGAAGAAAGGAAAAAAAGTAAAATAAAATAAAAGCAAAATATAAAAGAGCACTGACAGAGTCAGAACAGAACCTGAGCAGGGTGGTGGGAGCAGTCCAGGTGAGGGGCTCTTCCTGAAGCAGTGATCCCACAGAAAGGTCTGGCAGCTCTGCTCCTCTGGGAATCCAGTGGGTCAGGGCTGCTTGTCCTGTCCCAAATCCCAGAGTCTCTCCAGGTGGGAATGCTTGGCTCCTCCCCCTGGGCGGAGCATCTCCCAATGGGATGAGGAGTCGTGCAGTGGGTCCTTGATGGCCCATTAAACAGAGAGAGCTCCTGGAGGGAGTTCCCTGTGAGTCCTGGGCAAGGCATTGATGGGCCATGAGCAGAAGAGCCCAAAGGAGGGGCCTGGGAAAACACTGCCCCACCTGGTTCCAACAGCTCATGGAGATGGGGATGGAGTAAATACTTTGTGTACATCCTACACTACAACCCAGGACACCCATCCCATCCCATCCCATCCCATCCCATCCCATCTCTCCCGAGGCTGCTTTAATACAAATATCAGGCCAATGGCTACAAGAGAATCACCAAATTCCAGCTTTTCCCCAGAAGGCCTGGCAATTCCCACAGCAGGGGCTGCTCAGAACATTTGTTTCCCTTTTCCCAACCAGAATAAACCAAGGTGCTGCCAGCTGGCAACCGAGGAGAAATCTGCCCAGGGATCCAGCCAGCAGCATCCTCCAAACCAGCTGCACATCTGGGGCACAAACAGCACCAAGGGCAGTCCCTGAAATGAGAGGAAAATGCCTTGGCTGGGCTGGAGGTGGAAAACTGAGGAAAGAAGAGCACAGGAGAGCAGAGCCTGGAACAGAACTGGTGCCTCCTGCCCTACCTGGAGCACCCAACTTGTTCCTGCTTAGAAAAAATCCCAGACAATTTGTCACATCCTTCACACCTGGCCTGACTCCCAGGGAAGAGTGAGGGCTGACAGGGAGGGAGGGATCCCCAGGATGGCCCCAGGGATCACTGACCTGTGCATCACCAGCTGCCCTGGGCACAGCAGGACACATCACCTGTCCCTGCCAGGGGTGAATCCTGCAGAGCTCTCACTCCACATTCCCTTGTGTTGGGAAAGATGGGACAGGAAGGGCTTGTGGATATGATTGTCTGGTAAGAAATACTGGAGATGTAAAACCTGTGAGTGAAATAGAAATGAAGGGCAGCTCTGAGATGTGATCATGGCAGGCAGGAAGACGGGGATGAGCTGGAGATGGGTTGAAGGACAGAAAACAAAAGGACCCAAGGGTTCAGCCCCTCTCCACCCTGCCAAGGCATCAGGGAAAAAGTAGATAAGAAAATTAGTCTTTAGAGTTTAGAATACAGGATGATATGGTGATATAGCAGTTCTCATGGGCTGCATGCAAAGTTTGTAGGTTTTAGTGCCGGTTGGTCACTGTAAATTAGAATATTCAACACAAAAAGAGATAGAATGGATTGGAACAAGGTCCTCGCTCTCTCTCTTACCGCTCTGACCCCTGCACTCTTCTTACCTCCTTACCTCATACCCTCTCTCTCTCTCCCTCTCTCTTTGGGGTTCCCTCCAGCCCAGGCTGGTGGCTGAAGGCAAAGCCCTTTTTGCCCATGACTCTTGCAATAAACCCACGTGTGTCTAGAATATCTCAGCTCTGCAGAGTTCCTTCTCCCTGCCCTCCACGGGTGCTCCTACATCTTGTAGCAATGTATGAGTATAACACAGGACATTCTGATCCACCAGCCAAACTGGTGGTGAGTAATTCTACCAAACCACTTGCAGATTTGTTGTCAGAGCTCTCAGGAATTCATCAAGGTTACTGAGAGAACAACAGGATCAAAAATAAGAACAGAGAGCCTGAGAAACTGTCTGCACAAAATGTAAACCCCAAATAGGGGGAGCACAAGGTGAGGATGGACACTGCCCAGTTGGGTGTCCTGAAGGATGTCCCTGCCTCATGGAGAAACAGCTCGGCCAACCCAGAGCTGTGTGCCCACGTGGACAGCAGACCCAGAATCCAGATCTGCCATGTCATGGGAACAATAAACAGCTTCTGTTGGAATTGTATTGTTTCTGTTATTCAGTGGCCCATTTTCCCCCTGCTCCTGGAGATCCACCTCAGACTGTTCTGGGATCCTGTGCCCTTCCCTTGCCTGTGCTAAGGCTGATGAAATCAGTTTGCCTCGGAGAGGTGGCTCAGGCCTTTGTTTGGGATTTTCCAAGCTTCACAACCCACACCACGAGTTCCCACCACAAATCCATCGGGTGGTTCTCAAGCCCCGCGCTGAGATTTCAGCATTGCAGGAGATTTGGCTGGCTGGGCTCTTTGCAAAGGCGTCAATTTCACCCTCTAATAGGCACAGCAAACTTGATTTCAGGCCCACTTACGATGCTGTAAATCCAGGCTAACCATATTAAACTCAGGGCAGCCGATGCCAGAGACTTAAAACCGGCAGGAGTAAAAGTCACCTCAGGTGTGTGCAGCCAACAGCCTGGCCCGAGGCCACCCCGGGCTGCTTTGTAAAGCAGCCCAGAGAAATTTCTCCATAAATGTTCCATTAATATTAACAGCTAAATCCCTGGCCTGCCTTAAAACCCTCAGCCTCACCTAAGTTAGCAGCAAGAGTTTGGATTTAATTTGCTCCCAAGGCTGACAGACCACAGCAGCAGTGGCTGCAGGCTGATGTGGTTCCCCTGGAGTTAATCACATTTATTTCTGCCTCTAACAGGGGTATAAACGCTGCCCTGGCTGAGGATCAACCTTTTGCTCCATCCCTTTTCAAGACACAGGAGAAAAATCTGAAGGGAAACCACCAAGTCCTATGGACTTCTCCTTCAATTTTTCACCCAAATTTCACCCAGCGAAAAATTCCCCAGGAGTATGAAACCTAGTGGGTTATTTTTTTCCTTCAAGAAATGATTTTTGAGGCTTTCTAGAAATCTCCCACCACGAGGAAGAGCTTTAAATAAAACACACCCTGGAGCTGATGCATCAACCCTTGAGCTATGCCCAAAACATGGGCCACACCAGCCAATATTCACTTTTTAGTACTAAGGAGGGACCTTTTTTTCCCTGAATTAAAGGTGGCAGCAGCCAAGCACAGCCCTGCTCCATCCTGCCCCTAATAAATCCTTCAGCACAGATTTCCCTGTGGCTCCAGACACGCTGGGCTCGGCAAGGCACAGCTCAAACCTTAAAATTTGGACTCCGTGATTAACCATGTCTCAAAGTAATCCTAAAGCAATGAGGTGAGGAGGAAGAATTAAACACTATTTTATTAACTAAATTTTAATTACAAATACAATTTAATTAATAATTATTTAAACAGAAGAGCCTAAGCCAGAGGGCATTTCTTGCCAGCTGTCTCCTGTCCCATGTCCCAGTAAATCCAGCCTGGGCACTGGTTTGTACTGGTGGCGTCACACAGGTGAGTGAAAAACACAACCACGGCTTTTACAGACAAGGCAAATTTGGGTTTTTGAACTGTTTCAGATCATGTGAACAGTCGGTTTTAGTTTCTGTTCATAACGTGAAGGGACTGAAACCTGAAACCAGAAGGCAATCGGAGAGAAGCAGAAGAGAGTGGGCAGCTTGGCAGAGAAAAGAAAGGCTCAGTAGCAAAACCTCCCCATTCAGAAAAATAGAAAGTGTCAGGAACAAGCTGCAGAGTGGCAAAAGGAGACTTTCAGAAAATCAGAATGGGAAATGCAACACCCAGAAATGAGGATGTCAGGGTAAACACCATCCGAGGGCGGCACGAGGATTTAGTGATAAAAGTTGAGATGTAACAATGAGATGTGGATAAAAGGGTTAAGAGAGGTGCCAAAAAAAAGAGGTTCTGCGTTCATCTGGACCAAGAGAAGAAAAGGAAACATGGGGAAAGCTACAATATTAAACACCCTTCTTGTTTCAGTTTTCAGAGGGAAAAAAACAAACCCGTGCTTCATTCTCCCCATGTGCCCAACAACGAGGTAGGAATTTATTTTTTTTAAAAAAAAAGCTGTCTGCAATACATTTATTTATTTATTAAAGCAAAAAAATATGTACCTCTGCTTTTTTTATTTTTTAAAATCAGATACTCTGCTATTGAATCCTCTGGTATTTAAAGGGTAAAGGACTCAAAGGGCTACCAGCCACCCCAAAACCCCCGTGCAGACAGTGGAAATGGGGTCAGAGGACAGGCAGTGATGAGCCAGTCACCCTGAGGGAAGTGGGACAAGGATGGCCAGGAACATCCAAAGAACAGAACACTCTGTACACGAGCCTCGGGTGATGCAATGGCAAAGGGACTTTTCTCATGACTAAACTGTACCACATAAAGTTCTTTCTGACACCCATCTGGCTGTGAGGGTAAGAAGGAAGGTGAAATAGCACAAATATCACAATTTGTCAGGGTTTAGGGCACTGTTTTCCATGTAGGCTTGGGTTTTGGGGGTTTTATGGCCAGCTGCTGAAGAACACACACACAAGTCCTTGAAGCTGTTTGCTCCCTCACTGCTGTCCCTCCAGAGGAGCTGCAGGGCACTGGAATATATATCCAGTGTTCTGCAGGGGAATTATCCTAAAATTCTCCAAAATTCTCTTCCTTCTGAGGGTGCCAGTCACTGCTGGATGTGCCCTGTCAAGGATGGCAGGGCAGGGTGGTGGCTCACAGGCCACTGGAATGTTTGCCAAGCAGGAGGGATGGAATGGAACATGCCCCAGGGGAGCTCCTGCCTTGGCCCTGGTGCCTGGGGATGTGCCAACCCCTGCTGGCATCACTGCCACCACCTTCCTGTCCCCACAGGGGACAAACCAACCTGCTGCCTCACCCCAGGGCGCCCCCAGGTCACCCCCTGTTGGAGTCCGGGGCACAGAGGAACCCCTCAAACTTCTCTGGGGGGTCTGGGACCCTTGCCAGGACCCCAGGAGAGCATTAATTAAATTTAAATTAGATAGTAGTTTAGTTTGTCACAGGGTGAAAATTTGTAGTTTTGGGTTTTTAGAATGGGAGTAGATAGAGGCAAGATGGAGAATTTTGGGCAGTGTCCTAAGTTCTTCTTCTTCTCCTCCATCTTCTGCTGTGACGGTGGCACAGACATTGGTAGAATGTGGGTGATGTAGAGAATTACATTACGTAGTAATTATTGGTACAAAATTGTAAATATAGTGCTTTTCGAGGGTTAATTGGCTTAGAAACCTTTAAGAGACCTTGGACACCAGGTCTGGTGCCCTTGGCAGTGGTGTCTTTCAGTGTGCTCAGCCTGGTGTTGGGCACTGCACTGACCTTCACATAAAAAATTGAATAAACACCTTTCAAGACCAATCTGAGAGTTCCTCTCTTCTTTCTAACTCTGGCACTCGTCTTTGAAAAGGAAAAAAAAAAAAAAACAAACAAAACCTAATTAGGGGAATCTTGGACAAAAAATCCAAGAACCCCCTGCTCCTGAAACCTCCCTGGGCTGGGCATTTTCCATATCTGTTCTGAGCTGGGTTGGTATCTCTCTTCCTTCTAAACACGGATCTTGCCAAGGGCTGAGGAAGGATTTTGAGGATTTTGGCACACAAATCTTGGAGTCACTTTCATCTCTCCTCAGATTTGTGAATGTTGGGATGGATTAGTCAGAAATATCCTGGAGAGGAAGAGCTGGGCTGAGCTGGTGGCACAAAGAGGCCACCAAGGTGACAAGAGCCACAACCCGCTGAGGAATGTTTGATTCAACAGAAATTCCCCACGGTCCATGCCAAGAACAAAACATCTGGATGAGCACAGTGCCAGCTTTGGCTCCAAAAAAATCCTTTTCCACATCTCGTCACCACTGCAGAGTGGTGGCCTCTTGGGGACTGCGACCCCTCTGTCCCCTCAGATCCCTAAAAGCACCTCCCCTGGTTTAATTCCCTCCTGTGAAATGTGTCACCACGGAGATGAGCTGGAGTTCTGGGAGAAGGGCAGGTGTGGCAGTGCTGAGGGTAAAATCTACCAACAAACCGGGAAAATTCGGGGCATTTCTCTAAAAGGGCTCCAAGGGAGCTGGAGAGAGGCTTTGGACAGGGGCCTGGAGTGATGGGACAAGGGAAAATGGTTTTAAAATGACAGAGAACAGAGATAGGTCAGATTTTAGGAAGATTTTCTCCCCTGGGAGGGTGGGCAGGCCCTGGCACAGGGTGCCCAGAGCAGCTGTGGCTGCCCCTGGATCCCTGGAATTGTCCAAGGCCAGGCTGGACATTGGGGCATGGAGCAGCCTGGGACAGTGGGAGGTGTCCCTGCCCATGGCTGGGGTGGCACTGGATGAGTTTTAGAGGTTCCTTCCAACCCAAAACTGCAAGTTCATGATTTATCTCCACAACACTCTTTGGAGCAGCTCTGGATTAATTCATGACCTGTGCAGAACCCACAGGTCATGGAGAGGGTCTGAAGTGGCATCAGGCTGGTTGGAGATGAGGCCCCTGAGGAACTTCAGGTGACATTTCTGTGCTCAGGGGCAGCAGGAACTGGAATAGATGACAGGTTGGATTAATGTGACAACACATTTTTCACAGGTTTTTGCACATCTGGAGTAGGATCAAGAGGCTGTGGAGTCTCTTTGTCAATAAAATTCTGGTTTGATGTCAGCACTGGGAGAACTGCCCTGCTTTTTCCAAAATCCTGGAGCTCTGGGTGCTGCTCCACAAAAACCACAGCCTCGAGCAGCCCAACACAAACCACAAAGTGCTGAGCACTTCTGGCTATAATTTGCTGCTTACAAGAGAACTGAGCTGTTCTGAAAATCCAGCCCAGATTATGGGTTTCAAAAGCCAGAAAATCTCTCCCTGAGCTCTTAATCCAGTTTATGGGTTCGTCACAAATGGAGCTGAGCCATTCTTGGAAAGAAAACTTGGCGAAAGGAATCTTTCTCCACTGCATCAGTAGAAACAAAGCTCAGTGTAGATGGGGGAGGAATTAAAATGTGTCACAGACTCTGTCTGTGAGTGAGGACAGTGGGGAGAACTGCCAGGGCTGAGGGCACTGACAGGACTGACACCAAAACCCACCTGGAGGCACCTCAGTTCCTACTGGTGCCAAGGAGATTCCTGCCACAGCCATTCCCACAGCTGTGCCCTGGTGCCATCAGGGTGCAGGAAATCATCTCCCTCTGCCTCAGAGCTTCAGAGTCATTCTCCCTCTTTTTATATTTAATGGGAAAAAAAAAAAAAAAACCAGACCTGAATGGGGTTATTCCTTTTTTAAAGTCTCTTCTAACAGCAGCTCTCTTTCAACAGCTCATTTATTGCCCATGTGGGACTCCAAAGTGAAACCTGCCCAGCCGTGGATCTAAAAGACTTCCCCTCACACTATTCCTCTCTTGCTTGCCCACGTCAATAAATCATCCATTATCTTCGCTTGAATTTGGTTAAGATTCTGGTTAATGATGCACGAGGTGGAAGAGGACTCAGCTGATGAGCTGAGCTGCTCAGTCAAAACCGGCTGAGGTGGGAAAAAAAAGAGCCAAGATGGATTTTTGCCATGGAGAACCCACTTGTCTGGTGTCGTGCACGGAAAGGAGCAGATGCACTGATGAAAGCCACGATGGGTTTGTGGAGTCTCACAGAACAGCAAGGGAAATTGGAAATGGAAGGAGAGTCTGGGATGTGTTTGCTGCCAACAGACACAAGGAGCACCTGCAGGAGTGGCTGAAAACGGAGAGGGAGAGGATCCCCTCACCCAGGAGACCCTGAGGGGCAGCCCGTCCTCCCAGCCCTCTCACCACCCAGCTTTTCTCTTTAACTTAGCACCATCTAGAGGGATGTGCCTGCACACCCGCAGGAGAACACCCACGCTCGGGGTGTGGAGCCTGGGGAAGGCAAACCTCAGAGGAGCACTGTGCTCCTCCAGGCACCCTCAGTGTCTGCTTCAGTCCCCTCTGGGAATGGGAACGAAGGGTCCTCCAGAGGGATTGGAGGGTGGGAGGGTCAGGGGGGAGGTCTAGAGGGTCTTGCTCAGGGTTTGGGGTTTTTTCTTGATTTCTTTTAGCACCTACAGGTCTTGCATCACCTACAGATCGAGCTCCACATCTGCTCCTTCAGACCCTGGGAGTCCTCTCCTCCAGCAGCTCCAGGCCAAAATGAGCCAAGGCTTCCCTCTCAAAGCAGCCCTTGGCAGGAACTATACCCTCCTCATCCTCACAGCTCACACTGGGGCTGCTCTGAGCCCTCCTCATCCTCACAGCTCACACTGGGGCTGCTCTGAGCCCTCCTCATCCTCACAGC
>VWZU01013215.1:66046-93412 GCA_013397095.1 Sterrhoptilus dennistouni | reverse complement strand
AAAAAAAAAAAAAAAAAAAAAAAGAAAATCCCAGATCTTGCAGAGACAGCAAATCAAGGATAACAGGCTGTGCTCCTGGGGGGTGTCAGCGCCTGGTGTTGGCCAGTGCAAGCTCAGGACACACAGATTCACTTTTGACATTTGGGTTTTGTTGAAAGGTGGAAAAGTTATTCCTAAATATTCCTTATGTTATCCCGACATCCATCAGCATTCACATTTTTCAAGCAATTAGCAAGGAACAGGCAGGATTTCTCCTTGCAAAGCTTATGTACCATCACCTTCAGAAGAACCTGGAGATGGTGGAAATGAGTGGCAAGGGGACAGACCCTCACCACGGGATGGGAGAAGGGCAGAAAAGGCAGAAAAATGCATCTGCTGGAGATAGAGTCAAGCAGGAGCTCCCAGCCAGCTGCAGTGAAGCCTCTGAGGGTCTCTGCAGTCCTTTCCTCTCTCCTCTGCTTTCCTTTCCCCTGTCCTCTCTTTTCCTTTCCCCTCTCCTCTCCTCTGCTTTTCCTTTCTCTTCTCTCTTTTACTTCTCCCTCTTCTCTATTTGCCTTTTTCCTCTCCTCTGCTCTCTTCTTCCCACTTCTCTTCTTTTCTTTCCTCTCTCCTCTGTTCTCTTCTTCTCTCTCCTCTGCTTTTCTTTCCTCTCTCCTCTCTTTTCCTTTCCCTTCTCCTCTTCTTTTCTTTCCTCTCCTCTCTCCTCTGCTCTCTTCTCCCCTCTCCTCTCTTTTTCTCTCCCCTCTTCTCAGGGAAGTTCTCACAGCAGGCTCCGTGCCCAAGGTTTTCCAGGTGTTTTTCTCCCTGCTGACACAGCTCTCCAACCTCCTGCCAGCACCTGTGGGTGGCTGTTAAACGCTTGGAAGACTCTGGAGTTTACTTTTCAATTACCTTCCACTCCAGCTCTCCAAAACCACCGTTTATTTTGTAACTTCTGCCCAAACCAGGAGCCTGTTGGCGTCTCCTGGTGGGAGGATCCCTCACAGACCTCACTCACTCTTCTTCCAAAGGAGATTGGTTTGTTTCTATCTCTTTTTTTCCTTTTTTTTTTTTTTTTTTATTTTTTCCTGATGGTTGTGGCTGTATTTATTCCCTTGCACAGAGCCAGGTCAGTCCCTGGTTGAAGAAAGTCAGACAGGAAACGAAGGCAAGAGAAACAACACGAGAAATTCTTCTGATTACAGGGAAAAAAAAAAAAAAAAAAAAAGGGGGCTGAAAACTCCCACAGGAAGGATCAGAGCAGTGAGTGTGTGCACGCAGGGTGGGCACAGCACCTGCTCTTCACCTGCACAGCTCAGGGGAGGTTTCCCTGGCCATGAGGATCCCACCACCAAAAGGTGCATTCAGACTGAATCTTCTCACTCCTTTTTCCCTCTTTTTGCCATCCAACAGAAGGGAGTGTAAAATCAAGACAGAAAAGCCCACAGGAGACAGAAGCAAAGAGTGAAAAAAAAAAAAAAACCACAAAGGAAATTAAAGAAAAACTAATTAGAAGCTGAAGAAAAACCTGATTAAAACCAAGCCCCCTGTTGCTGCAGCTGGCACCTCAGTTTGGAGATGATTCAAGGCTCTCTGGCTCAGAGGATGAGAATGTGGGGCCTCTGGAGGACAGTGCCCAGTGAAGGTGCAGCAGCTCAGCCATCCTCAGGGAGGGGAAGAGCCTTCCCCAAATGCTGGGAGCTCCTCAGCCAAAGCAGCTTTGCTTTTACCTCTTAGTGCAGCACAGTTTGGCTTCGTTGCCTTTTCCTGCAGAACTGCCCATCTGGAGATTTGGATCCCCACAAACCTCTCTCTGATCCCCCCTGAGCCACCTCGAGGAGCAGCCCCTCCTCTCCTGCACTCCCAGGCTCCCTGTTCTCTAAATTTCTTCTCATTCTTTACGCAACGCCAACATCCCTCTGGTGGGTTGAACTTCCTCCTTTCTTGGACCCCTCCAAGCCCTGACTAAAGAGCAGAGAAACACCCAGCAGGTCCTTTTTGCCTCATCCCCAGAGCAGCCAGCACAGCCTTACCTGCTGCAGCTCACTCCTGGTGCTGGGAATGCAGCTCAGCCTCCTCCTGCTCCTCCTGGATGTCCTTTGTGTGCTGTCCCACTGTCCCACTCTGCCCTGCACAGGTGCCACACTGTGCCACCCCCAAGCAGGAATGTCCCTGTGCTGGAGGAGGTCCCTGTGTCCCCTGTGGAGCAGGGATTACCCAGGCCTGTGCCTCCCTCTCCCCACCCTGAGCTGCAAGCACCGACTTGCAAAATCTCCCTGCTGCATGTGACTCTCCCCCCGGGGCTGGCTTCAGAAATGTGGTTTTTAACCCTCTGGAGTTGCTCAAAAGTGTTCTCACGGTGAAGGCACGGCCACAGGGGGAGATTCTGCTCCTCACCTTCAGCGGGGTGGAAATCCAGAGCTGGAGATGGAGCCTGAGGAATGTGAAGAGCTGAAGAGTGGCACAGACAGCAGGCTCTCCCCTTCCTCCTCCTCTTGGATCAGCCAGGCAGGATTCAGGAATTACAGATCCCACAGCTGCACCACATCAGTTCCTGGGAGTGTTTCAGTCAAAGCCAAACACCCAGGACAGGGCTGGAGACTTCAGAAGAGGCAAACACAGATCTCAAGGCTGACGAGAGGTCACTGTTTATCAGAAGGCCATGGAAAGCACACAGGAACAGGGATGACAGGCAGGGCAGGAGTTGTAGCCCTCCCCAGACCAGGAGGCTGAGCTGATGTGGAACAAGTTTCCCCTCCAGCAGCTCCAGAAGAAAAGCAGGAGGCTCAGGCACAGTCAGATAGATCCATGCTGGAAATGTTTCCCTGACAGTGCTGAGACACCATGGAAACAAAACCCCTCAGCCTGGGAATGGTGGTGTCACAGCTCCCCAAAAGCTGCAGGATCCGTGGAGGGTTGGAACAAAGCAAATCCAGTGGTGAATGGTCGGGAAAAAAGGAAAAAAAAAATCAGCTCTTGCACTTCCTGGAGCAAAGGCTGCTCCTCTCCTGCAGGGATGGGTCCTGCAGCCCTGCCTGCTCCAGAGCTCTGAGTTCATCCCACCACGTGGCAACAGGAACAACTCCAAAGCCCCTCACCCTCCTGGGATCCTGTTGCACTGGAAACTGGCAGCACCATCAAGGTGCTGGGAAGAATCCCATAAATCTGTCACCAGCTCAAGGCCCAGCTCCAATCCCCACCCAAGCCAGGGCCATGGGAAGCTTTGGGTTCTTTTGCAAACACTCCTCAGTAAAAGTTTTGGCTTTGTTTGCTCCTCAGCCACACAGAGATGCTGGCAGGGAACACGAGGAGCCAAGAGCAGTGCCAGCTCTCCAACAGGAAAATGCCCCAGACAAATCCCTGGGGGACAATAAATTTAAAAGCAGAGTGGATAATGAGGTGCAGCACATCCCCTGTGCCCCTCTTGTTCTCCAGCACCTCCAGGGACTTTAAAGCCAATCTGATCCCACCCTTCCACCAGGCCAGGCTGCTCCAAGCCCTGTCCAGCCTTTGGCACAACATTTGCTGCCTCTGGGGGTCTGGGGGAGTTCCCCCCATGCCAAATCCCCAAATTCCTGCAGTGCTGTCTGTGCAGCTGCTTACAGATTGCTCAGAGTTGATACATTTGGTTTTCACCTTCCTCAGTTACTCTTCCCTGCAGGGAGGCTCAGGCTATTGGTTTCAGATCATTTCTCCCACTTATCAAGATCGTTTGGAGTTGTGATTCAGTGCTCTGTACTGTTTGCATCTCTTCCCAGCTTGGTGCCCTGGACTTACATTGTACTCTCTGTTCCACCTGCTGCATTAATGAATATATTACAGGGCAAATATACTACAGGGCAATGAAAAAAAATCTGCTTTTTCAAGGTGGAAGTTTGAGGACTGCCCCAGGCTGACAGTGCCCACCCAGCCCCAGGAATAACCTCACCCTTCATCACATCCCTCATGTCATTTCTGATTTCACTCTTCAGCACCTATTTGAAGTCTCACTGCTTTAAATAACCAGACACGCACATTTAGGCTGGTTTTGCCTATTCTGACCATGTTCTCCTTGTATTTACTCCGTGCTTTGATAAACTGAGCTCCTTTGCAGCGTTTGGAATCCACACCCCTGTGATTCCAGCTTTTTTGGCCACAGTCTGCATGTGGTTGCAGTTTCTCCCCACCTCAGCCTTGTTTGGACTCTGCACACTGCAGCCAACACTCATTTTCTTTTGATGAAACTGCATTTTCAGGGGTGAACTGTGCCATCTTTTTTTCCTATTTTTTTTCCCTAGTGAGCCTTAATTAGGAGAACAAAGTTGTTGAAAGCCTTGTCTTGCCCTTCTCCTCCTTTCCTGCACAAAAAGTCCTTTCACTCCGTGTTGTTGGATTTATTTTTTTTTGTCAGCAAAGCTGACAGATTGACAGTCATTAAATATAAAAATTTATTCACACCACCCATAAATTACAAGTTTCAAATGAAGAATGACATTTGCTGAAGGCACGAAGTGTGGTTCTTATATATTTTTTTTCCTCCTTCTGTCTTTTCCCTATGAAAACTTAAAGTATTATTCTTTTTACTATGGTAATGCAAAAACCTCTTTTTCTTGAATCTCAAATTAAAAGAGGGAAAGCTCGCTATGTGCCTGGGATAATGATTCAGCTATTGATCCAGAAGATGCTTTATTAGATTATTTTGAGGCAGACGAATGTAATTTAATACCAATTTATTTTCTATTCCTATGCCAGTCCAAGATACAATCTTTTTCTGCATGAAATTAGCACTTTCTCCTTTCAACCTCAAAGAAGCATTACCCTGTGCTCCTTCCTTGGATTAGTTTGGGAAAACTTTTTCAGCAGAACATTGATCTAGAGGGTTCTCTGTGGTATTTTGTGTCAAGGCTTTAAAGCCAAGACCTCAGCTGGGATCAGCAGGTTCTTGGCTTGTCTCTCCCCGTTTTGCATTAATGCAAGAACTAGTGAAGAGAGATAAAGGGGAAAGAGATTCTAGATGAGGAAAACAGAGGGAAAGAGGGAAAACAGAGCAGGTTAATGCAAGGAGAGGAGCTGCATTATTTTTACACAGTCATCTGTCACCTCCAAGGGACACTGCAGGGTGGCCCTGCCCCACACCAGCACACCTGGGACACCCCATCCTGCTGCTCACATCTCCCACGAGCTGCCCCATAGGCCAGGAAAACTGCTGGGTTTTCTGTAGTTACCAAATTCTGCCTGCTCCAGGCTCAGCTGGGCTGCAGGGTGGGAGAAAACAGCAGGAGCCCAAAGCTGGGGATGGTAGGAAAGGGATAGAGGGACTGCCAGCAGCTCACTGGGCTGAATCTGGCATTAAAACAGCTCCAGATTTAATAAAGATCGTCAGGAACTGTGCAGTGACCTCACCAAAGCCAAAAAACGAGGAATTTAAGGTTGCCAAATGTGGACTTGTCCCCTGGAAAACCCTGAATTCCCTGATGTTGCCAGCCAGCACAGCCAGCCTGGCAGCTTGAGGCAGAGGAGAAGGGCTCCTGGACCTTCAGCAGCAGGAAAATGTAGGATCCTCTCCCTGCTTCTGAAACTGCCCCAATCCAGCTGCCAGGGAAGCTCCTGCTAAAGCTCTGCCAGCAAGAACTGCTGCCCTCCTAATGAGAGATCTCTGGAGCCCAGATCTGGGGTCAGAGGTGATTTCCTTCCTTTGCCTCACAGCATCACAAGATCACAGAATATCCTGAGCTGGAAGGGACCCACAGGACCACCCAGCCCAGCCCCTGTCCCTGCCCAGACCCCCCAACAATCCCCCCCTGGGCATCCCTGGCAGTGCTGTCCAAAGGCTCCTGGAGCTCTGGCAGCCTCGGGGCCGTGCCCATTCCCTGGGGAGCCTGGGCAGTGCCAGCACCCTCTGGGGGAAGAGCCTTTCCCTGCTCTGCAGCCTGAGCCTGCCCTGGCCCAGCTCCAGCCGTGCCCTGGCTCCTGTCCCTGGCCCAGAGCAGAGATGGAGCTGCCCCTGGGGAGGAGCTGCAGCCCCCGGGGAGCTCTGCCCTCACTCTGCTCCAGCTGGACAATCCCAGGGCCCTCAGCTGCTCCTCATGGGCCCCTCCAGACCCTTCTCCACCCTTGTGGCCTCCTCTGGACACTCTCTCACAGTGCAGTGCCCAAAGCACCCCCAGGAGCAGGAGCCAGGTGGTATTTCCAGGCATGGGAGACCAAATCAAGGGAATCCCAGAGTGGTGTGTGTGCCCAAATCAGCTTTTGCTCTTTCTGTGGTACATGAGCAGCTGTTGCTCAGTCCTGAGAGATTGTCACAGACTCCCAGACTGGTTTGGGTTGGAAAGAACCTCTTAAAGATCACCCCATCCCACTCCCTGCTATGGCAGGGACATCTCCCACTGTCCCAGGCTGCTCCCAGCCCCATCCAGCCTGGCCTTGGACACTCCAGGGATCCCTACAGCTTCTCTGGGTAGAGGAGCAGCAGGAAGAATTCAGATACAGATTTGTTCTAACAGCTGGTGTGGGCTTCACTCCTACTCCTCAAACTTGCTTCAAAATGCCTCAAAATCAGATTTCAGGGGGAAGAAGCAGCGTGTCCCACTCCTCACCTTTGTCAGGACTGTTCCTTGCAGAGAATTCCCCTGGCACAGCCTGATTTAGGCACACAGGGCTCCCTTTCCCAGAGGATCACAGGGCAAGATGAAAGAATCTGAACTGGAAATAAAATCTCTGCACTGCACAATGACAGCCTTCCTGGAGAGCAGTAATTGGAAATGCTTCCTTCAGTGCAAAGCTGGAGTTTTAACTCAACAGTTAAGTTTCAGGGAAGTATTACAGAAAATTATTATTCTTGCAAGACATTAACACTTCTGCATGTTCTAAAGGGAGTTTCTTCACAGCACATTTGCCAAGGAGAAATAATCATGGACGATTTTTTCCCCCTTTTTCTGCTGCCTCTGCTCTGAAGGAGGATAAAAGTCCTCATTAACCAAGGGAAACTTATGAACCAATATGAGAAAGCGGAGCACACACTTCATTTTTTCTGGACAGAGTCTCAGTCTGTCACTGATACGAGAAGGAATGAAATTGCTAATTACAGCCTGGAGCAAGGAGGGCTTTGAGGAGCATCCTGCTGGAGCCTGAGCACCTGCTCTCAACAGGGAGAAATGTCTCATCTCCAAAGGACAGAGCAGAATTAGCATGGCTGCAACCTTTTACAAGGCCATAACACCTCTCCACATTACAGCACAAGGATTAAAGCTGCTCTGATCCTGTTCTGCTCATACCCACCTGCCTTCTCCCCCTGCCTGGCACACTTGACTTTGCAAGAAGCTTTTGTTTCAATTTTACAACCCGTTTAATAGCTTGAATTCCTGAAGAGATCCTTCCAGGAGTACAGTGCACTACCATGAAATATGACAAGAGGAGACCCAGGAGCTGCCTGCTCCTGCCTGCAGGCTCCACATCCACATCCATCCTGCTTTTTTCCCTCCCTATCACAATTCCAGAGATCCAAGAGGCTTTGCAATGCCTCACTGAGGAGCTGTGGAAATCAAGATGTTCTGTCTGAGGAACAGAACAGCATCCATGAGGCTCCTTGCAAAGATCCCAAACTGCACAACTCCTGGGCCAGATCAGGGACATGCTCAGGTCCCTTTTCCACAAAAAGCCTGGATTTTGTACTCAACAAAAAAGCAAAGCTGCATTTAACATTCTGCTGGTAAGAGGAAGAAACCACTGAAACATGAAAGCCCTCAATGTACTTGTGTGTTTTTGATTAAAGAACTGGAAAGTGATGCAGATAGACCCAGAACTCTTCTTTCCCACTGTTCCCAGGCACAAGATGCTGCAGGATTCAGGATGACCTTGGCATAAACAGGCAGTGACCAGCACTGGACCCAAGGAAGGGTAATTACTGTGCAGCACCTGGCTATCAAACTATTCCAATGAACTGGCACCATTTTATTTCCCCTAATGGTCACAAGAACATTTGTTCCTGAAGGTTTTCAGAATGATCTGGCAGGTAAAGCATCAGACTGGAGCCAAGAGGAGGAGCTCTGTAATGGGTTTTAACTTACCTGCTGTGACCTTCAGATATTGGCTGTCTCTCTTTTAAACTTTCTTTTATCGACACTTGATGGTCACTCTGCAGAGTCCAGGCTCTCAAGGTGCCCAGTGAGACCTGCCAGCAGTCCCAAAACAAGTCAGCAGGAAGAACCAGACTGAGCAGAGGCTTTGGAGTGAAGTGTTTTTACTTTCAGGTGTCATAGTGCCAGACTTGTACCTCAAGCTAACAGCAGAATATACAGAGGATTCGATACAGAGAAATTCAAGCACCTGAAAATGATCAGCCAGGACTTGCACAGCGAGAGGATTCTTCTGACAGGGTTTAAAGCCTGTGCAGAGGTTTAACAGCACACTGAGAGATGCAGTTTGTTAACAAGAATACAGGTACACAGGTTTAACAATTACTGACACAGGCCAGCAGCTCTCTCCCCTTTCTATTTCACAGAGGGAAGGCTCTCACTGAATACTCTCACCATGGGAAGGGAGCATTCCTGTGCCAGCTGGAATATCTACTGAATAACTTAGCACAGATCTGGGACATGGCCACTTCATGTTTGAATAAGCTCTGAATCCCTGTCAAACGAGGAACCAGGAGAACTCCAAGAGCTGACTGAAATAATTTAACACACGTACAAGGAGGACGGGTAAGGTATGGCTAAGAGCTGTACATTCCACCTGAAGCTCAGACTTGACTCCCAGCACTGCCAGGACACTCCTCCCTCCTCCCAGCACTAGCCATTGATGCGATAATTCACGTGGATCTCGGGTTTGATGTCACACACCAGCGACAGCAGCTGGGACATCACCACCTCCCTGTTCTTCTGGAAGTTCTGCTGGATCACGCTCATCTTTTCCTGAGTCTCCTTCTCAACCTCAGTGGTGCAGCTGCCATGGGAGCCAAGGGCCTGCAAAGAAGCAAAATAAAGAGGAATCAACATGCCAAGCTCTGTATTTTGTTCTTCTGGATCATCTCAGACATTCATTATTGTTGAGCAAAGATCAATGTTAATGTTCATATTTAAAAAAGCATTGCTGCATTTTTTGCTCAGATTTCACCCTGAACTTGTCCAAATATTTCATCCTCAACTCCTGCCTTTTACCCTCTTTTATAGAATTATCAGAAGGCTTGGGTTGGAAGGGACCTTAAAGATCATCTTTTCCCAATCCATGTCTTTTATTCACTATCCACCAGTTTAGAGCAGGAATTTCTAAGGAGTGCCCAAAATACAGGTCCTGCTGTAGAGACAACTGGAACCCCTGGGCACAACTGTACTAGAGAGTCCAAGAAAAGTAACACCCAGGAGTCATTTGAAGCACAATTCCCATTTTCCCATTCCTTCTACCCTGGGAGAATCTTTATAAAAATCTTGGCCTTCCATTCTGGTGACGAGGGACACAGCAAGTGGTCTCTGCCATGTCAGCACCATAGAACTGAGCCTGTGACAGGAGCAGTGAGCTCAGTCTCTTTTGGACACAGCAGCTTTGGGGAGGCTGTCACCCCTCAGGGCACCCAGGAGCTTATTAAACTCTCTCCCTGCCAGCTGAGATGTAACACACCACATCCTGAGCCACTTCCACGGGTTTTTCTGGGCCACGTGGCTGTGCCTCACAGGAAGGCACTTGGGGAAGTGCTGCTGCTGCAACTCCCTCCCACCCTGAGGGCACTGCCAGGTCCAGGAGTCCCCAGCACAAGGCAAAGGGGCTGGAAATGAGCTGAGTGACAGAGAAAACCCACCGCTGCCTCCTTGGCCTTGAACTCCTTCTCGCGCTGCAGGCGGTACTGCTCGATCTCCGCCTGGGCCTCCTCCTTGGCCTGCTTCAGCCTCCGGTTCTTCCCTGCTCCAAGGGGCAAACCAAGGCAAGGAGAGAAGAGAAACCACTGAGAGATGCTTTTCCTATTGCCCAGCATTTGTTCCTCCTGCAGAAGGCACCAGCCAAGCCCCCTCCCTGAGCCTGCTGATCTCAGGAGGAGCCAGCAAACCATGGCCAAGGTCACCAAAGCATGAGCTCCCATCACTGAGCACTGGAAAACAGCTCAGAGCTGGTGCAGGCACCAGGCAGCATCCAGGCCTGGCTTTATTCACACCATGAGTCCCAGACTGCTTTGGGTTGAAGGAACCTTAAAGTCCATCCCATCCCATCCCTGCCATGGGCAGGGACACCTCCCACTGTCCCAGGTGCTCCAAGCCCCAATGTCCAGCCTGGCCTTGGGCACTGCCAGGGATCCAGGGGCAGCCACAGCTGCTCTGGGCACCCTGTGCCAGGGCCTGCCCACCCTGCCAGGGAACAATTCCTGCCCAATCTCCCATCCAGCCCTGCCCTCTGGAACTTTACATTTAAAAAGTCCCTCTCCCTCCATTTCAAAAGCCTCTGTAACACCCTGGAAGGGGCTCTGAGCTCTCCCTGGAGCCTTCTCCTCTCCAGGTGAACACCCCCAGCTCTCCCAGCCTGGCTCCAGCTCTTGGAGCAGCTCCATGGCCTCCTCTGGGTCTCTCCAGCAGCTCCAGGTCCTTGCTGTGCTGGGCCCAGGGCTGGGGCAGCTCTGCAGGTGGGCTCTGAGCTGAGCACAGGGGCACAATCCCCCTCCCCTGCTGTCCAGGCTGGGGCTCAGCCCAGGGTGTGTTTGGCCCTAAAGGCTGTGAATGCACTGCAGGCTCCTGTCCAGTCCCTTATCCACCAGAAGCCCCAAATTCCTCTCTGCAGAGCCTCTCCCAATGAGTTCTCCAAGTCTGTACCCATGTTCAGGATTGCCCCAACCCACGTGAGTGTGCAGCCTCTGTGAGATCCCAAAAAAGGCCCATTAGAAAGAGCATTAAACCTCAGTTTTGCCAGACCAGCTGTGAAATCAAGAGCAGACCTGGCCACTGCCTCTCCTTCCCCTCCTGGACTTCCCACCACGTTCTCCCCTCCGAGATTATCACCACTGGCGTGAACTACAACAATCTGCCTCTTGCAACATTGTCAGGGGGTTGAACTGCAAACCAGGGCAGGTACATAAATACAGATATATATATGCATTTGTTTGAAGCAGAAAAGACTTCCAAACTTGGGTGGCTTTGCAGCCAGAATTTTTTTTGCATAACAGGAGAAGCTAACTTGGATCCGTTAGGAACAGCTCTATAATCACCGATATGGAAACACAGTTTTCACCAGGAAAAACAGCAGCCGAAGGTCGGAAGGACAGAGAGGAGCACAGCCATGCCCCAAGCGAAGGCCAGGTTATGGTGATCGTGTCCTGCAGAAAGCCGGGAGCCCCCCGAGCTCCTGACCCTGCGCTGGGCTATGGCAGGAGAGTCCTGGTGCGGCTCCGACCCCTCACACCGCTCTGAGCCTTGGTGGGAGCCTCCAGCTGCTCTGCTGGCGGCCCCAGCGAGCCCCGAGGCAGAGCAGGGCAGAGCAGGGCAGGGTAGGGCAGGACAGAGCAGGCCAGAGAAGGGCAGGGCTCGGGGGATCCCCGCCGCCCCACCGCCCTCAGCGCCGGGGCCGCAAGGCCTGAGGCGGCCGCGCCGGGACAGGCCAGGCCGAGCCGAGCCGGGCTCCCCCGCCACCACATCCCCCGCGTCGGGGCCTGGCGGAGCCGTGCCGTGCCGTACTCACTCTTGCGGGCCTCGGCCACTTTCTCCGCGGCGCGTTTCTCGGCCTGCAGCAGCTGCTGGATGCCCTGCGACTGGCTCGCCATGGCGGCCGCTCCGTCCGGCCGGGCCCCGGCAGCGTCCCTGCGTCAGGCGGGACACGCCCACACCGCGCCGGCCACGCCCCCTCACATTGGGAACAACTGGCTCACTGTCTAAGCCACGCCCACGTCCCCGCCCCCACAGCACAGACCCCGCCCACTTGCTAGTCCCAATGACTTTGCTCCGCCCCTGGTAATCTTGGCCACGCCCCCATAACACAGGCCCCGCCCCTTGGTTTGTGAGGGGACCCCGACCAAGGCCAGTGCGCACCTGTCCGCCCCCCCTTTCTTGAGCGTTTTCGGTGCCTCCTGCCACGAAATCCACTTAAACCCCTGCAGAGAGGCGCTGATTTTTTTTTCTTTGTTTTTTTCGTGGTTTCTTATTGCCGGACTGCAGCAACCCCCGGACGAGCAGTGACAGGGGCCCCAGGGATGCTTTGGTCCCTCCTGGGCTGTGGCATCTCCTCACTTCTGGCATGGCGGGTGTCACCCTCAGCACAGAGACAGCGGTGCTCAGAGGACTTTACACTCATCCACCGCCAGCACAGAGCCACTGGTGCTCAGAGAACTTTACACTCATCCTGGACAATCTTTGCCAGGAGCTCCCAGGAGAACCAAATGTCCCTCGATCACTCCCACACTTCACCTCATCCTGCCCAACCCTCACCCATCACATCCCAAGGGCCACTGAAAGCCCTGAACGCAGCTCCCCTCAGCACTTTCAGAGCATAAATTACAATTATTGTCAAATAATATCGCTGCGATGAAGCCTCAGAGCCAGGACAGTGACTCATCGCTGCCGGGAGAGGCGGGGGGGAGCTGCCAGGCCGCCTCCTCCATCCCCAGTGATGGAAGGGACAGGAGACAATGAATCAAATGCATATTTATAGTGCTGGATTGGAATTGTGAGTGTTTTCAGGGTGACCTTCAGCTGGGCCCGGTGTTTAAGTGAATGGGCTGAGCGTGTGCATCCATTCAGGGGGATATTTGCTTCAGGAAAAGATGAAAGGAAAGATGGGGAGAAGAGCTTGGACAGTAATTCTGGGGTTTGAAGGAAGGCTTGGGTGCTGGGATGGGGCACTGGGAGCAAAAGGATGAGCTGTGGCATCCCAGCAGAGCTGTGCTGGCAGAAGGAAAACCCAGAAATCTTGTCCTACATTATCTGGGGCAGTTCCAGCCAAGGGGACACGCTCAGGTGCTGTGCTGGATGTCAGGGAGTGCAGGAAATCACAGGATGGTTTGGGCTGGAAGGGGCCTCATTCGCTTCCAACCCACCCTGACGTGCTGTCTGTATTCTAAAATATGTCACAGCCAAGAATACTGGTGGGGTCAGTGGGGCAGATCCAGGCTCCTTTACAGCAGTAACAACCCAGAAATGAGGTTCTTCTCATCTGACCCCAGGCCCCAGGATCCTTCCTCTCACCTCACACCAAAGCCACAAAATCATGAAACTCTCCCTCTGACTCCCACAATAACCCTCACCCCATTCCCATCCAGAAACCCACCATACTCATTAGCATGTTTTCAGTGTTCCCTGTTAATTAGATCACTTGAGCTGAACTCAGAGGTGACCCCAGAGCAGGATGCTCTGAAGGGGATACCAGGGATTGAACAGGGTCCAAAGGGGTCTGGCTGTGACCTGAAGCCACAGGCAGCACCGGGGTGTTGTTTTTCTCTTGGGTGATGGTGATTTTCAGACTCACAGCATTGCCTTTTTCTGCCCCCTGAAATACTTTGGCGCCGATCAGACTAAATTTTCAGACAAAAACCCCTCTGAATTTCAGCTCTAGGTTGCTAAAAAAAAAAAAAAAAAAAGAGTTTTTAGCTATTTCATTTTGACAGCTAACAAATGAGACAATAACATATTCATGTTTAAAACAACCTTTTCCTTTGTTGTGTTGCTCTCTAGTTTACAACTGCCCAAAAGCTAATTGAAACCTCATGGTGTGTGTCATATGAAACACATGTGAACCCAAAAGCTGTTGGAACAACTTCCCTCTTCACTTAATGTCTGAAAGAATCGCTTCTTGCTGGTTGAAAAAACAAAAACAAACTAAAACTCATCATTTCCAATCCTCAGGCTTGCGCAGGTATAAATAAAAGCTGCTGGAACCGCTTGAATTTTACCAGAAATGGGCTGGTAATTAATTAGCATCAGGAGTATTTCTGAGCTTGGCTTTTATCCCCTCAGATTCAGAGAACATGAGCTTGTCACTCACTGTTAGAGGAGGCAGCTCTTGTTGACACTGACACTGGCATCCCTTTATTTGTCCAGCACTGGGCAAAAGACAGATGAGGATGATAAACTTCACCAACCCGAAATTTTATGCATCTCACATTTAACAGAGACTGAAGGAAGGATGTTTATAGGAGGCTGAAGCTGGTCCTGCTCTCTAGATGGGAAAACAAATTATTAAAATAAACAAATGAAAGGATTTTCTTTTTATTTTAGCTGTTTTTCACAGATCACAATAATGAAAATTAAATTAAATGCATCTCTTAATTAATTTTCATTCTTTTTCCAAAAGCTTTTTTTATTTCTCTGCAAGCACTAAATACTTATTTTCATTTTGGAGCTGCATCTCTCCTCGCTCTGCTTTTGTTCTACACTGGGCCACAACTCCAAGCGTGTGTCACACAGGTTCCTGAAATACCAGCAGATATTTCTAGAATAAAGAAAAAAAAATACAGCTTGTTTTTGCTTTTCTTTTCGTTTCCAAGCCCGTGCCATGTCTCATGATCCTGCTGTCATTAAAGATTCCCAGACATATTTGGGAAGAATGAGATTTTAAACTGTCTGGGCTCTTTCCAGAGCAGGTAATTACATTTTTCCTCTCTAAATTCCCTTGCACTTTCAATTGGATATGTTATTATTCTCCATTCCCCAAGTTAAACTGTTATGCTGTGCAATTGTCTCTTCTTTCAAAGAGGTTTTGTGTTTGCCCCTGGGAACTGAGCTGATCTCTCTCTTCTGAGGTTTAATTCATTCACAGAAATGCACTGAGGTGATGCAGTTGTTGGATGTTGATAAAAAAATCATAAGTTGATTATTAAAAGACGGTCAATGAATGATTATTAACTCGCATTCATATTTTGGATGGATTTTTCAATTCATAAACGGACTATTATAAATCAAAGTACAGTATTAGCAGTAGAATTTACACAGATAAATCAATTAAACCCTGAAATGCACAAGTTGCTGCCGCTTGTCTGTACCTGACCTGTGCCAAGAATTTGGCCCAAATATCCCAAAATGAGGAAGAAAGCTCCATTTATCATCTGCAGTCTCTCTGTGATCAAGGACGATTTAAAGCCCAGAGTAACCCGATTGCAGTGATGGAATTACACCAGAATGGACACATTGATATTGTAAGAATTGATTTTTTTTTTTAAAAGCAGTTTAAGAAGCCGTATTTCTGTGTCAGCCCCTGTTATCCTCCTCTGGGATAAGAGAGCTGCTTTGGGGTGATGCTTGGCTGTGTCAGTGGCTCACATCACCCACCAGGCTCAGTTCCATATAAATCAGGAACTTTTGGAAGAGCCAGCCTGGGAGCTCTGTTTATATATTATGTTTATATGTTCTTCTGTTGGGATGAAGTGTCAGCAGACCTTATTAATTTCTTTTGACCAAAGGAAATCTCCATTCATGTTTCCTTGACATCTCCTGGAGTCCATCCTTAACCAGAGATCAGGTGTCCTTTGCGAAGGAAGATAAATAGACACGAGACTGAGTGTTCCCCATGGGGTGTCCCTGTGTCCCATCCATGGGATTCCTCCCTCAGGGGACATCCTGGGAGGGCCCTCATGGACTCACCACAGACCATCTGCACCAGGATTTTTGGATGTGACAGCAAAGCAAAGCAGCTCCTGGAGTAAATACAGTAATAAATAGCATTTCCTCTAATGGGCAGCACCAAAGGTTTGGCTGCCGAAGGCAACTTCCAGTTCTTCATGAGAACGTTACTCTCACTCCACGGGGAAGAAACACACAGAAAATATTTTTTTTTCCCCACCATAACAGTTCTTTTGGTTTCTCAGTTCCTCTTTCTCTGCCCCAAACCACTGAGAAATGTCACTGTGCACCGTGGCACAGGCAACAGTGACTCACAGTGATGGATGAGACAGTCCCTGTGCACGGAGATTGTTTGGTGCTTGCAGCTCTTTGAGTAAATGACACAGCACAGCACAAGCTTCATTATCAATATTGCCTGGAAATATCAAAAACATCGGAGCCCGCAGTTTAATTTGGATGCTTATCATAAGCTCGGGAGGAATGGAAATGTGTGACAATAACAAAACACTGCAGCAGTGATGCCAAGCAGCCTCGAGCAGCTGATGAATGTCTGGGCCACGAGGGATGAAGCCGTGGGTGCTGGGGGATCCTTCTCCAACACTTGTTCAAACCAAAGTGATGCCGGGGAGTGACAATGTCTGGAGCTCCAGAAAACATCCCCGTGGCCTCTGGGGCCTGAGGAGATGTAGAACAAGAGCTGCTGATGTGCAGCTTCCTCATGGGACTGCTCACATCACTCAGCTGCAGGGCTCCTGCCTGCTAAATGAAGCGGATTTTTTTCCACGAGGGCAGTGGAGCGATAGACTCTTCGCTGCACAAGTTCAACCAAAACACTCAGAATTACCTCAGGAAGGTGAACTTCCCTCGCTCCCAGCTCAGGAAGTTTGGAGTCTGAAGCCAGACAATGAATAGCTCCTCCAGGAAGGTTTTTCTGAGGTACATAAGCACCTAGGCATGCAGATAGCAACCTAGTGGAACTAATTTGTTTACAACATTCACAGAAAAATCTTAATAACCAATTTCTATATTTAGCCTCAATGCCTTTGAAAATCCAAGCTCTACATCCCTGTGCTCACTGTCCCCATCCACTCCTGTGCAACTATGGGAAAAAAATCCAAAAATAAACCTACAGCCAGCACGACCCTCTCATAGACTTGATTTTGTCAAAATGTACTCCAAAGGCTGCTGACCTGCTTTGGCCACACTGTACCTGCAGTTTGGACTTTAATTACCCAGCTCATTGCAAAACCAAGGTTCACCTGAATTACCCCCCTGGTTCTCCCACTGTTCTCCCCTCCCCAGATCAAACCCCTGCTCCATCCTGCCTGATTTCCATTGCGATTTGCCAGACAGCTCTCAGCTGCAGGGAGAAATAAAATCAATCTATTTTTCCACTCCCTCATCCAGCAGCTTCGTACTCATCGAGCCTCGTGCTGGCACCATGAGCTCCCCAGCAATTGGCCACCACCAAAACAGCCCAGGGCCATTTGGTCACCGAGTTTCAGAGCTGCTGGAGCAGGGGCTGCAATGATCTGCCTGACTGTGCCACGGGCTCCAGGAGCAGAGTTTGGGCTCTGTGTAATGGGATTGCACTTCAGTGGTTTCAGGATATTAATAGCGGGATTAACCTGAAACAGCCACAGTAAAAAATTGATTATCAAGAACAATAAATCATCTCACACATGCAGGTAGCCTGGGGCGTTTTTTGCATTGCAAAGCCATGAGTTTCTCTACAGGACTGTAACAACCCCCAGCACGGAGCAATAGCCAGGAAAAAGCCAACCAAAATATGATTAAACTATTTTGGGAATGCAGAAAGCAAAGGAGGAGAAAGCTGCTGGATTTTACAGCTCTAACATACAAACACAAGTAATGTGAGTTCTTTTTCTGCCCCCTCCTCACCTCCACCTGCTGAACAGTTCTTTCCAGAAAACTTTGGGAATGACTTTGCAGGGCCTGGAGCCAGGACAAGATGTGGATGTTCTGAGCACGAAGGACACGGGAAGGAGTATGGCTACTTCAGCATCCAGCAGGGCAGTGATGGGCTGCTCCCCCTACATCCCAGAGCCCTGAGCTCCTGGGATTTGCTCCTGCAGTTTTCCATACACAACCCTTGGAATGCAAAAGAGCTACTGCTAAAGGCTCAGCCTGGTCCAGCTGCCTCCCCCGCGCAGGAACAGGGATCCCACAGAGCTGCAATGTTTGAAGGACACTGAGGCACCAGATACCCAAATCCACCCCACAAAACCCACAGCTGGAATGTGAACTGTCCTTTCCTTGGAGGCACAAGTGAATAACTCCTGTACATGGACTGAGTCATCTGCTCCTGACTCCTGATCCAGACAGGAAACATTGAGTGAGCCCTGGGAAGGGCCCTGCTCACAGCCAGGGAGGTGAATTATTCCATTCCTTGACCATCAGCTGTGACATTGCCATGCCAAATGCACATCCCTGGGGCTGGAGAGGAGCATGGCTGAGAGGGAAAAAGGCCGTGCCTCTCAGCCTCTGAAGCAGGCTATTTATAACATCAAGGAACATTTCAGGGGATAATGTTAAAATATTCCACGGGCACAGAAGCGGAAAAAGAGACATTTGGTTTGGGATTGGAGTCCTCTGCTACTACACCCAGTCCCCATCCACACCAGCAGGACTTGGAGCACACCAGTGCTAGGGCTCTTTTTACTTCCAGGTGTCTCTGAGTACTTTCAAGTGCAGTTCAGCTTGTCAGGAAAATTAATCCACAAACGCCAGAGGTTTATGTCCAAAATGGAGACAGAGGAGTCCTTTTACTTTATTCTAATAAAGAGAGAGGTCATGGGGCATTTCCCCTGGGGTCTCTCTAATTTTGGAAGACTCAGCCTCTAATTTATCCCAATTTCCTGGCCACATTTCCCTCTCTCTTTCCCCACTGGCTAAGGTACTTGAGAGGTACAGACTTCCCAAAGTGCCCCTTTAATGTATAACTCCTCCTTTTAATTTTTAATTCTTGTGGAATTTAGGAGTTTTCCCCATTGTTTCTTTCATCTTTCAATGTCCAATTTCATTTATCAGCAAACCCACAGTTTGTTTGTAAAGGCAAATATCTTCTTTTCCATTCATCAATCAGTGGAATCCTTCCCATTGTTTCTTTTCTCTCTCAGTGCTGGTTTTATCTACCAGCAGCCCCTTTGCTTGTTTGTAAAGACAAGTCTGTCATTCCTCTCAAGCTGTAGGAAGGTGCTCAGGTATTTCTACAGCTCAGAAAGTCCCTGTCCCTTCCATCAACTCTGGTCTGCACTGGAAATCTGATCACAGACCCTCCCCAGCCCTCTGGCTCTCCAGTGCTTGAGGGATTACATCACAGCTACTCCCTGTAAGAGGCCGAGAGTGGAGCAGGAGTCTTCACAGGGGCAGATGGGACAAGAAGTGCCAAGTGCTGCCATTGGGTCAGAGCAAGTCCATCCATCCAATTAAATTTGCTGGACCACAGCTCACTGCTTTAGTTTGAGAATTATTTACAGCCAGTGACAAAGAACCAAATCCAAGGAGATCACTGAGACACCCAGGGACTGGCCAGTTGGAACTCTGGAATCTGCTGACCTGGAATAGTGTTGGCATCAGAGGCAGAGCACCCACAGGGCCTGGAGATTTACTGGGAACTGCAGCAAGACTCTCTTGAACCCCCAGAAGGAGCCTTTTCTAGAGCCATGCCTGTGCCAGGAGGAATGCAGAGAGGATTAGCAGATTGGGTGTCTCAAAGCCTGGCACACATTGCAGTGGTGGTGGAGTCAGGGCTTGGGAAGTCTGGGATGCAGGTGGGAGAACTCACAGCTCTTCCAGCAGTGATCCCAGAGGAGGGAGACACTCCTCATTCCTGCAGCACACAGAACACAGAGCTGATCCACACAGTCCTCAGCCCCCACTCTGGGGAGCAGCAGGCTTTGGGTCACAGGGGACAAGCTGCTGCTTTCCCAGGTACCTCAGCCTGGGCTGCAAATCACCTCCACACTGCCAATCCTTCTCTGCAGAGCCCCAGGTGAGGGCAAAGTGAGCCCCGAGTGCTGCAGGAGCCTTGAATCCCCTACCAGGGGAAGAGCCCACCGATATCCCATCCCGTCTCCCTGTATCCAGCTCACTCTATCCCATGCCTCACCTCTTCCAGCAGCCCAGGGCAGCCCCTTTGGAGCACTCTCAAGCCCACCTGGCACCAGCAGCACAGCTTCTGCCTCCCTGCCTTGGTTGTTCTGCCCACCACAAAATAAAATAGAGTGATTTTGCAATAAAAAAGGGGGAAAAAAACATGTGGAGTTGGTATTTGCCATCTCATTCTGCTCCTGAGTAGGACTCTGGCAGTGTCCAAACTCCAGCTCCATTCCAACCAGCCTTGCAATGGGACCAGTTTTGCTTGTTCCTACCACAGACACTTTGTCCATCACTCCAGGAAACCTGGTTTTACTCTTGTCATACAGAAAAACACATTCACAATGGGTAAAATCCTCTCTCCAATTCTGATCCTGGTTTATTGGTACAGGAGGCCTAAATCCTGGGATTTTGCTCAAGAAGAATTCAGCTTGTCTATCTCCAGTGCTCCAGCAGATAAGATCCAAAGCAGCAGGTGTGCACTTATCTGCCATATCCACACCTGGAATTTTCTTCCCCTCAATGGCCAGCTCCAGCTCCCTGGTGTTCCTCACATCAATGTGCTGGGGTTAACCCCCAGTTTTGTTTGTTTTCTGTGTGATTTCAATAAAGACATTTGTCACTAAACCCAAACATGTCATATCTATAGACTGTCTATACACACAGAACATCCCTTTCCTCCTCTCCCCCTCTTTTAGAGAGCCCGTGGAATTCGGGGCTGACACTCAGGATGGATTGCACTGAGCTAAGAGAGACACCAGATACACATTTCTTTGCAAAAAAAACCCCAAACCTCACTGTTTAAATCCCTTTGCCATGACTGATGGTTGGTATTTAAACAAGCACATCGTGTTCCTGAAGCAGTTTATCCACTTTAATTAAAAGCTTATATTTATAGAGCAGGACAGGTGTGCTGTACAGCAGCAGGAAGTTACAGTCCCCACTTTGGGTTGCAGGTGGCTTTTTGCAGTAACCAGCACATAATCACTGCTAAACTGGAATAAGCACCATCGATTGCTGCCTCTAATAGAGGATATGATTTCAAAGAGCTCACAACACCAGGCTGTTCAAGCTTATTGTATTTATTGATCGAGACTATGAGGACCGTGATCACGTGTGAAATGAAACACCAGGTTATTCATCAGCTGTTGGCTGTTCAAAAGGAGCACACAAAACTGCCCAAATTGCATCAAACAAGAGCAAAGGCTGCTGTGAGAGGGTTCATCACCAGCCCATGAGCACAGAGGGCAGTGCTGGGGATGCTGCAGGCAGCAGTCACCAGGCAGAGCTGGGCAGAGAGCAGAGCAGGAGAAGCCAAGCCCCACAAGTCCCACAAAACATCTCACCACCAGAAGCAAGAGGGGAGGCAGCCCCCAGCTTCAGGTGCCTGCACTGCAAAGCAAGAATAGCAGCCAGCAAGTTGGGCAGCTGATACTCTGATCTTTTCCAGTTTTCTGATGTTTGCATTTTAGGACTTATAGGTAAATGAAAGTGATGTTTTGGAAATTGTGCATTCCTCTCTGGAGGAGGGACAATTGATGAATTTCTAGTTTGACCAGTGGGGTCGGAGAGGTGTCAACCTCATTGCCCAATCCCTGGTCAAACTCCAAAAACTATATAAATCGAAGTCAAAAAAATAAATGTCTCTTTTGCTCTGACAACCTGAGAGCATGAGTGTCGTTCTTTGCGTGTCCATCTAGTGACAGACAGCCTCTCATCTAAATCAGAGATCAGTAGTTTCCTCTTCAAAACTGAACCTGGCTGCTGGCAAACCTCATTCTCATGCCCTTTTTAATGCTGCTGCCCAGGCTCTGGAACTGGAATGTGACAACACAACTTAGCAATGATCACTCCTCACCCTTTTTTTTGCCATATCATGTCACATACACGACCCCACTGCCTGGGCACATCATCACAGCTCCTCAGGGCATGAGATTCCTGCTACAGCTCTGTTGGGAAAGAAAAAGGAGTTGTTGTTCCAGGGAGGAAAGGGCAGCATCCTCCTCACCAAGGAGAGCACTGCACCTGTTGAGGAGAGGAGCTCTAGGTTGGTCAGGAATCTCTTCCAGACATCCAGAAATCTCATTTCCAGATAGGGCCCCAGGAAACCAGTCAGGGACCCAAGGCACAAACCCACAAATGACACGGCACAACCTGAGCCAAGAGCTGAGCCAAAATTCATCTCTTGAGCCCTGCAGTGGGAGCCAGGGGTGAGACCCCAGGTGGGGCTGCCCAGGGCAACCACAGCCAGGTGGAACACAGGGATGGAGCTCTTTTAAGGACTGGTTTTGCATCAGAACTCCTAAATTATCCTAGCAAAAGGGTATTTTAGTGCCTTCCTTGGCTTTGGTACTGTCCTCCCCATGTTCCTTGCAATCAGCAGTGTCAGGGGCTGCTGCAATATCTTCTTTCACCAGATCTGTTCTCTTCATCTCTGTTTTCCCCAGCTTCACTCAAACTTTCCCACCACAGCCTCATTACAGATGCTTTTCCCAAGGAACACCTACATGATTTAATGCCTTTCTGGTGCCTAATCAAGCATTCTGCTTAAAGAAGTCCTAAATTAGTCTTGCGTGTTCCTTGTCAGATCATTAGCCACGTTTGGCTTTCATGCTGTTTTCCACTTAAATCTGGGCTTTAAGTGTTTTCTCTCTCCAAGTTGTTCCAAAGCATCGTGTGCTGTTTGTCAAATAAAAGGTCTCAGTTGCTGTTCTGGTGTCACAACCCCCCAGTGCTGGGGATTTTTGCGGTGTCCTGACGTGACACTGAGGCTTGAGCTCCTGTCTGCTGTGTGTTGCTGTTTATAGCAACAACAAGCACTTAGCCTGTTAAAATTTGGGTTTTTCTGTCTGTGCCTTCAGGAGAAAGAGGTGACCAGAGTCTGGTGCTTGGGGAAAGGGGATCTTTGGTGTGGCAGGTTAAATGTGCAACACTACAGACAGTCCCTGTTTTGGAGGATGTGTCCCTACGCCCAAAATCAGGGAAATTATTTGGTTCTTGGATAGCCAAAGGAAGTTCAGTGGTGTTTGCAAAAGAAAAGTCCTTTACAATTTTCTGTAGGCTGCACAGTCACCCACATGAGAACAAGCCATGCTTTTTTCTTGCATTTCTTGTTAAAATCCATGCTGAGTCCCCTGCTTAAAGGGTAATTTAGAATTTCCAGGGTTAACACTGCCAGCAGCCTCCTGGCCTATGGACCTGCATTTTTACACATATCCCAAAAATGCACATAATTTACCACTTAAATGCTCTGGTTTGTACCAGGGGGAGAAAAGCTTCCAAGATCAAACACTGGGCAGTGTCTCCTAATAAATTCTGCTAAAATTATGTGGAACAGAGCTCATCCTGCAGGGAGAGCAGCTCCAGGAGCTGCAGGAACAGCCTGTGGGGTGCAAAGCTGCAGCCTCACAGCACTGACCACTCACAGAGACAAATTAATTTAAACAGGAATTACTTGTGCCAAAACTCACCAAATGCCCTGTCACCAGAAACTTGTTTAAACTAAAAATCTCACTTTTCTTGGGAAGAAAAGGCTTTTCTTGGCAAGGAAAGACAGCAGGAGGGGTGGGAAGCTGAGGTGGCACTGGGGACTCTACCCTTCAGTGTCCCCAGTAGCCCAGAAGGAGCTGCAGATGGGGCACACCCAGCCTGAGGTTCCTCTGCAGCTCTGAGATCCTCTTTGCACTAAAGGAGCAAAAGGAAAAACAGAAAAAAGATCCATTTTCCATCGAGCAACGGAGCAGGGGCCACCCAGCTGCATCTTCCCCCACAGAAATCTTGCAAGGGAATACAAGAAGGAACTTGGATGAGGAAAACTTGAAACCCTGGGAGTGTTTATTGGTGGCAGGAGAAAGGGGGCTGGAGGGTGTGAGAGGGGAAGGCAGGAGCCTGGTGCTCCTGGCAGAGCTCAGGGAGGAGAATTTGGCTGCACCAGCCTTGAGTTGCATGGACTGGAAGAGCTGGAGGTCTGTAGGGAGCAATAATAGAGAGTAATAATTTTACAAAGCAGTGGGAAAACGCTGGGATCTGGGACAGGCACACTGCTGGGAGAGCAGGAATGAGAGGTTAACACAGCCCCTGTGGGCTGGGCTGTGAGCACAGATCCTGCTGGAGCCCCAAAACAGCAGCCTGGTTGCCTTCCCAGCTCGTCCTGCTTGTGTCCAAGGAGGAGGGGGGTGACAGGAGCTCTCTGTCTCTCCTGCCTGGCAGCTGGCAGCTCTCCTCCTCCTTTATCATCCTGCCCAGCTCATTGCCAAGGTTTTATGCAAAGCAGAAAAGCCTCATTAAGTGATGCTGAAAGCACTCCCCTCTTGGTGTTAGATGTGACACCCATCTAAGTGAGCAAAATGTTCTGGCTGGGTTAATGCTTCGTGCAGGTACAGAATGACTCGGGAAGGTGCAGAGTGGGAAGAAATCCGGCCTGGGGAGGAAGGGGAACTGACTGAGCTTGCAAAGTGTGTCAGGCTCAAAGTTGGGAAACAAGCCCAGACATCCTCATTATAAGTCTGATATTCAGCTGCACATGCCAAATGCCTTCTGACTTCCCTGACAGAGCTCCAGGGAGCAAATCCAGAAGGACAGTGACATCTCCTCTGATTTATCAGCCTTTCCTGCAGTCCATGGACAGGCAGAGCTTGGTTTTGTGCTCCAAGCCCTGTCCATCCAGCCAGCCTTTGGAGTTTCCTTGTGGGATTCTTTGGGGTCTGGTCCTCAGGGGTTCCAGAAGCATTTAAACAATGCCCTTGGGCACAGGGTGGGATTGTTTGGGTTGCTCTGTGCAGGGCCAGGAGTTGGATAATCCTTGTGGGTCCCTTCCAGCTCAGGATAGACTAAGATTTTAAACCAGGCAGTTCTGTTGCAGCCAAAGGTGCTGCTGCAATTTATACTGGGTGAGTTTGTCCTGCAATTCCTCATAGCTGGATCTCCTTCTGTCCATCACTTTCAGGAGCATCTGACCCATTTGGACCTCAGACCAAATCCCTGTGGAAAATGACTCCATGTCATATCCAGAGATAGGGGGGGACTGGAGCACCCCCCACCATGAGCTGGGTTACCCAGAGAGTCTGAAGAGACCAGGGCACCTCTGAAAGGAATCCAAAGGACCAGAGTGCCACAGGGCTTTGCCTTTGATTGTTTTTCTCTGGAAAGTGCTGTGCTGATGGTGTGGTGAGAGCAGAGGACTGGGACAGCACCAGGGAATCCTCCCTACCTGGGCAGGTACAGGGAGCACCAGCACCTTGAACTGCTGGCAGCGGGGGGGAATGGCAAACTCTGACTCTTCTGGATAACAGGAAAAGAGATACTGAAATGGAGAAACCCAAATTAAAGCATGCTGGGCTTTGCCAGTGGTGCTTTTTTGGGAGAGCAGGGGTGGTAACAGCAGTGTGCACACAGAGCTCTGGGTTCTGCTGCTGAAAGCCAGGAACTTGGAGCTGCTGGGAAAAATTCTCCTGAACTGGTGCCTGAGTGAATCCCAAACATCTCAGAGCCCCTGCTGCACCAAAATGGGGTCAGACCAGGATTGTATCTTCCCTTTTTTTGGTAATTCCTTAATTATGGTGGTCTCCAAAGCTTACAGAAGTGGCAGCTGTGCAGCTGAGCCTTGCACTGGGAGGAAGAGTTCATTTGCTTCTCCTCTGCTTATGCCATGTTTTGTTTCCATCTGTCTGCTGGAAAGCAGAGTAGAGGCCGTGTATCTGCAGAATTTGTCAGATAAACCAGTGTTTAAAGTATCCCTCCTCCCTGCACCCCATTCCATCTCCTCTCCTGTCACTTGTCTCATTCAGGATATTATTAACTCGCTCTCTGTAGCCCTGGCTCTGCTCACAGCACAGCATTAAACCAAATAGAGCAACAGCTGCTTGAGATGCAGCAAAATTCATCTCTCCTCTATTAGCTGGAGGCCTTGGCCCACACCAGGGAGAAGGTAAAAAGCAATTCATCCAGGAAAGCTGGAAAATTCAATCTGTTTGACCAGAGAGGAAGGTTTAGGCCACATGAGAATCCTCCTACTCCAGTAGGCCATGCTCTCCAGCAAGGACACTGTGACAGGGAAACGTTCACTTGGAGTCTTCATTCAGCAGCTACTCAAAACCTACTAGGAATGCAGTTATCTTAATATAGTTTAGGCTGAATGAAGATAGTTTTATTCCAGGCTAAATGAGGTGTTTTTAATGTCAGCTACTAAATTATCTCATGTAATCTGCTCGCCGCCTCCTGCTGAAGCAATGAGTGGCTGTGCTTGGGAGAGGCAGAGTAATTTGCCTGCAAATGTCTTCAGAGCAGCACGACTGTGACCTTACACTCTGAGACTGGTGACAGAGGTGCTGCAGAGCTGCCAGGAGCAGAAATCCCTTCCCCAGCCCAGGGAGGAGCCAAGAGGAGGCAAAATAATTCAGGAGAGGGCTGAGACTTGTTGCTGGCTGTGCCTCTGTAGGGAAATAATTTCCTTACTCACCATTTAGATTTTATTTATCTGTCAGCTTTTTTTTAATGGGAATCTCATTGATGGTATTTAGGGGCAGAAAGTGGATGATGGGGTGGGCAGCTCTAGCTCAGGTTGTACAATCAGACTGGTTTGGGTTGGAAGAGATCTTAAAAACCATCTTTTTCCACCCCCTAGGGACACCTTCCCCTACATCAGCTTGCTCCAAGCCCCATCCATGCAGCCTAAATCCAGGTTCAGGCTGGAAATTCAGGAATGGCCACTGTGCCCAGGGACTGAGGCCAGCTTTCTCCTCTGCTCTTTGACTCCTGATTGCAGCAGCAGAAAGGATGTGCTGCACCAGAGCCCCCCTGTCCTCTTCCCAGCTGGCAGCACTTCCCTCTTCTCCCCAAGCAATTCCCTGACTCATCCCGTGTGTGTGTGTGTGTGGATGTGTGTGTGGAGCAATTATTCCCGCAAACCCTTCATCCCCTGTGGGCTGCCCAAACCGTGGCCACTCATTTTGTGTCTTCAGCACCTTCCCTGTCCTGGCAGGGAGCTGCTGGTGGGATCAGGGTGTCTCAGTGCCACACCTGTGGCAGAGCTGCAGTGTCCCCAAGTGCCCAAGAGCTGCTGTGCTGGGCTGTGCCCGGGGGGATCTGCTGGATTATCCACGTCACCCTGCATGGCTTTGCTGCCTCTTAGCCCCGAGTTAAGTCCCTGAGGGGCAGAGCTCTTCTTACTCCCCTTATTTCCACAGAGGGAGGTTGTTCTTCCAGTGAGAGAAACCTGGCTGGGCATGTTTAGCCTCTGGAAGTGGCTTGGGCTGAGCAAAGCAGGGAATTCCAGCCCCTGGAGAGAGATTCCGAGTGGGGTTGTGCAGAGGGTGTTTAACATTCACAGCAGTGCTGGCTGCAGGGTGAGCTGCTCCTCCTGCAGGGCTGGGAGCTCGGGGAGGGCCACAAAGGCAGCTCCTGGGGAAGGAATAACATCATTCCCCACAGTAATCCTGCTGGCTTTACCTTCTGCATCTAAAGCGATGAGATCAGGTGCCATCTAGTGTAAACCCTTCCTCTTAATGCACATCTGACTCCAGCCACTTATTTCTGTTATTTCTTCCTTTCCCTGCTTTGATATGGAAGCTCTGAACCCCTCAGCTGCTGGAACAAAAGCAATTCAGCCCTTTCCCAGGAGATTGTGCAGCAAAAACCTCACCAAGTCCTCCTGGTGCTGCCTGCAGTGCTAAAGGGGGGGCAGGAGAAAAATCCAACATTTATTCCACAGCTCAGCTGGGGAAACCAAGCAGGGATGGGATGGGATGGGATGGGATGGGATGGGATGGGA
>VWZU01013215.1:10081-54646 GCA_013397095.1 Sterrhoptilus dennistouni | reverse complement strand
GGCACGGAGAAGCACAACAGCCCCCCCCCCCCACACACACACACCTCGAGGGCTGCATCGCGCCCGAGGCAGGAGCAGATCCCCGATTCCCCTGTGAATGTTCCAGCGGGAGAAGGAGAACGGTTACACAACTGATGGGCTCCTGCTCTCTCCACATGCCCCGGAGACCTGTTGTAGCCCAGAACACCATGGGGGGCTATCGATAAAAGCTTTAATGTGGGCAGAGAACTCCATAAACTGTGGGATTTTCACCTGAAACTCGGAGTTCTGAGGCCAATCCAGGTCTGAGTGTCCCGAACCATCCCCAGAGCTGATCTTGTGGCTCTGCTCGGAGCCTTCCCGAGGCACAAAACCCATCGAGCTGGAGAATATCGACTTTTACAGCAGCAATTTGTAAGGCAGCGTGTGGAGAGTTGGGATCTGGCGTGACAAGGCTGTTCTCCAGCTGTTTGTGTTTTAATTTTTTCCGTAATAAGCCAAAGTGGTTCTGTTGGGAGCCTGTTCCGTGTGGAGTGATTCCTCTGACAGCGCGTTAATCTTGCCCAGCTCTGAGCACTTATTCCCGTGTGTTCCCTGCTCCTCCAGCTTTAAATCAGTGCCCTGGGCAAGGGCACGACTTCCAGGCTGGAAATGAGTCCCTGGTAATCCTGAGAGCAGAGGAAAGGTTTGTAGGAATTCTTTTTTCTCTCGTTCCTAATGGTAGGACAACAGCAGGGTGAGCTTTCTGTTGTTAGTCTGCAATTTTGTGCCTCGGAGATTGCAGCCCCCACGTATTTTGGTTTTATGGAGAGGAAACAGGTGTCAGGAATGCTCTGCTCCATGACTTCATCTCCAATTCATCCCACTCTGCTGGGTAATTCACATCACTTTCTGTTTGTTCTCTAATATAATGTAATTGATGCCTTTTAGACATTATTAATTTTGAGTGAAACTAAGTGCTTCCTGCACAGAAATAATTCCTGGAGGACGTGGCTTGCCAAGAGCTATATTTTGTTAATATGATCCTGATAGGAAAAAGCAGCTTAGAAATTGTCTCCTTGTGAGCTGAACTTCTCTCAACAACAAATTCATCACTTGCCCTGTGCTGGCACCTCCTTGAGCTCCTGGGTTCTTTTCCCATCTGGGAAGGGTTTTTATGAACCATCGTGGTGGTGGAAACATTTTGCTCAGGAAGAGGGGCAGAGTGATTTACAGTCCAGCTCTAATAAATCCTCGGGAGATTCTAAAATAACCAAGTGTTAATTTGCCCTGAGGTGCTGCATTTGGGAGGGGGGAAATGAGAAGATTGTGTTCAGCAATGCTCAAGGGCAGCATTGGAAGGTTTTAGGTAGAAATGCCTCAGTCTCATGTTTTGGGTGTCATTCAGAGTGTCAGAGCTGCAGGGACAGGAGGTGGTGATGGGTGCCTTCGTTTTGTGCTTTCTGCTTCCCCTGGGCTGTGGGGCTGAGGCTGGATGCACTGACAGCTCTGCAAAGGCCTCTGGCTGTGGTCTGGTGTCCTGAGGCAGAGCAAACCTCGCTGTGTCCTGCCCTCCTCAGTGGGTCGGTGCAGAGGGAAACACCAGCTCAGCTGGTCAGAGCTTGGTGCTCATAACCCCAGGACTGGGGATTTCATCCCTTTATTGGCTGTTCACTCTAAGAGTTGGATCCTTGTAGTGCCTTCCAGCTCAGGATATTCCGTGATAAACCAGAACTGGGTTTGCTCCTGGGATTCACACACATGCTGTAGTCGGGATCAAATAGACAGAGAGAAAGCTGAGGAGAGAGAGAGAGAGAGAGACTTCATAATCAGAGCAGGGGCTGTGCCAAGCTCCCCGGGCAGAAGGTGTCTGATCAAAGCTCTGCTCCCTGCACAGGCAGTGATGCTCCAGCTCCGGCTGCGCTTCCCCGGCTCTGTCCTGCAGCAAGGAGCTGTCTGACCAGGGCAGCCCTGCTCTCCATCACAGGCACGGCCGTGCTGTGCTGACAGGAGATGTCAGAGCTCCTTCTGGGGCTCGGGAAGGCTCCCAGGGCTGAGTGTGACAAACTTCCCAAGCCACAGATCCGCGCGGGGTGCCCGGCTGTGACAGCGAGGCAGCTGCGAGGGCAGAGCAGGGGATAAAGGCAATGTTTGTGCAGCATTGGATGATGTTATAAATGCGTATTATAAAGTCGGCTTTTTGCAAATATTGGAATGAATATTATATGTGTAATCGTACTGTGTCATGTTTTGTTAATTTTTAGAAAGGTGATGGATGTATTTTCTGATTGTACATAGTGTGAATAGTGGAAAGATTAGGTTTTTTTCTTTGTGACATCTGAGCTGACCAGGCCAAAAATTATAGGGGAGAGGGTCGTCACCTTACGGCCCTGCATGAAGGCTGCTGGATTTCTGTTTTTTATCAAAATAAGAACAGTCAAGATCCGTGTTACCAGACAGAGTGGAGCCACTCACAAATAAATGTATCAAATAAGATGATTGGGGAATACTCGAAACAGAAAAGAATGTCCTAATATCTTGTGAATATGTAAAACAGCAATCCTTAAAACACAGTCATTGAAAGGGAAGGGTGTGCTTTCTAGTGAGGCACCCCAGCTGGAACACTTGCCCTTTTTGTCTCCTAATTGTCTATTTTTTATTTTTTTATTAAACTTACAAGTTTTTAAAAGAGAGTTTTTCACAGATGAGCATTCCCAGGGCAGGCACTGCGTTCCTCTTACAGCTCATGGTATCTCTGCTGCGTTTCCATGCACATCTGGCCATGCAGGGGCAGCCCAGCTACTCTTATCCCTTCTCTCAAGGAGGAGACAGGTTCTGGCTGTGGGGCAGCAGCAATTTCTGGTCCCTCCTGGAATTTTCAGCATCACTCAGTGACGCACACGAAGCGAATCGTGGCAGCAGGTGACAACTGCCACAACACCAGAGTGACCTGTGTGATGTCCCAGCTCAAACCTCACTGCTGGCCTCACACAGTGCACTGGTGTTTGCAGATGTTTCAAGTGTAAATGAGATAAAAAGTGGCATTCTGACTTCAACCACGAGATTACCTCAGCACTCCAGATCAATTCCCTTAAGGAGCAGCTCCTTAACCTTTACATGAGCACGGGAGTTTTATGCCTTGTCTGCTCCACGCTCGGGCTGTCTCATCCAAACCCAAATTAAATTATTCCATTACAATTACAGCTCCATCACTGCAGCATTCAGGAGAGCACTTTAGCTAAAGATCACCAGCATTTGAATTATGGGGTAAGTGGAGAAGTTTGTGTTGTCTCTGTCATATTTTTAGAGCTCGCTTGGCTTTTATCAGCCTTGCTATGTAGGACATTATATTATGTCTATTAAATATATATATTTATTTTACTATTTATGGTGTATATGCTGCTGTATTTTAGCATATACTGCTATATTTTAGCAGTTGTGCTGGAAGTTGGTATTGATAAGCTGTCACATTTTATCCGTTGGACTTAAAATCAACGTGTCTGTAGCTTTAGGCCATCAAAATGTTACCCAGGGAGGTGTTTCCCCAATGCTCCAGGGTTGGCATTAAATTCACACTCCTTTCTCCTCCACCCCTTACTTCTCTTACTTTGCTGTAGGTTTTTATGTCTTTTGGATAAAAGGACATTTATGGAGGGAGGGTGTTGTTGTAGGACATGAAAGAAAGATGAAAGACTCCAAATATTTCAGAAGGCAAAGAGCACAGAAAAAAGGCTTTATTGTCTGATCCTTACTACCTTTTATAAGGTGTTCCCATCCAGACTGAACATGGTTGGTGAATAGGAACGACACCTCTCTGACCCCATTGGTTAAACCAGAGAAACAGCAAAACACCACCTGGAGAAAGATTGTTCTGAGAAAGGAGAGTTGTTTGCCAAGATTGTTTTGAGAAGGAACTTTCTTGAGAATTTTTTTCCTTGAGAAGAAGTTATCAGCTGCCAGCAGGCTGAAATCTCTCAGAGCCAGAAATATCAGGCCCCACAGGAGGGCAAAGAGAAAGCAAAAAGTGAAAAAATTCCTAATTTAGGATGAGCTACACCAGCCTCAAAGAGCAGCACCATTGGCCCTGCTGACAGCTGAGCAAATCTGGATCAGCTTGATCAAAATCACCAAAACTCCCCTAATTTGGATGTGCTGGGCTTGGGGAGTTTGATTCTTTGGTGTAAATCTGTGTTGGCTTTGCTGAAATCACTGGGCTGGAATTGAGTTTATTCTGAAGGAACTGGGGTAGTTCAAGTGCCCTGTCTGGGGTTTTTCATCTGGGGAGAGCCTGGGATGAGGAAGAGGGGTCCAGGATGTGGCAGTGCCAGCCTGTCCTGTGTGTCCCTGTGTGACAGCCCTGCCTGGGAAGAGAGGGGATCACATCCAGGGGGGTCCCATCCTCTCCCTGAGCTGTGAGGGAAGGGAATTGTTTCGAGGATATCACATCACACCCCAACCTGGGATGGAGGGGATTTCATCCCCAGCCACCCCCATCCCTCTCTTCCGGGAGAGCTCTTCACTCCCTCCCAGCCTTTCCATCTCCTGCTCTGATGGAAGTGTCAAGTAGGCACTTAAAAATAATCAAAAGGAGATTAAAATTCCTTTTATGTCCTATCACTGTGGGTTTTCATGCTGGCAAACAAGGTGATCTCTTCAGAGACCGTAATATTTCATCAAGAAAGGACCCCAGGAGTGAGATTGCTAAAAGAACTCTGAGAAATGACAGCAGAGATGTGCAGCCCTGAGCCTCAGAAACATATTTTGAGCCATTTTTCTTTCCAGCCAGCTTACAATAAAGCAAATTTCACTTCATTGTTTCTTGTGGTACCCAATTAATTGATTACCATGGCCTGACACTGCTCATTTAATCACCCCAGCACTGTGGGCACGGCTCAGAGGAGTGAGTGCAGCTTGGTTTGGTCGAATTTTGACCCTTCCAAGTGCTCAGAGCTGTGGATGATCAGCCAGAGCTGGGCTGGGATGGCTGAGAGGTGAAGGCAATCCATCAATCCCTGATCCTGGGAACATAATCAGCCTCGTTCCTTTCACTGCTTATCACAGGCTCTGTGTTTTTAGAAGGCACTAAAGAAAGAGGCTTGAAACTTCCTCCCTTCCCAAGGGAGCTCGGGGAGCTGGAGCATGGACAAGGAGGATGTGACTGGCATCCACCCCGACAGTTGGAGTTTTAATCACTTTCTTCATCACTGGGTCCACTTAGAAACAAAAACCCCAAACCTGCACTCCAAAAAAAAAAAATTAAAAAGCACTCACAGCTTAAAAGGCAGGTGTGATGCCAGGGGCTCCTGCTGTGCCCTTCTGTCTTGCAGACAGATTCCATTCCAGCTCCTGTCCTCAGCTGGACTTGGAGGGAGAGGGTGGAAAGGCACCAGGATCTCCCTGTGGGAAAAAGGAGGAGGGAAAACGGTCACTCTCCACTGTCGAGCTTGGAGGAATTTGCATTTAAAATGACTTTTAAAGCTCGTTGAGGGCGAGGGCTGATGGCAGAGCGCAGATGTGGAAGGGCTGCTGCTGCTTCCAGATGTGGAGCTGTGGTGGGGCAGGTTTGAGCACTGGAGCTGGCCATGGTGCTGCTCTCCTGTCACTGTGAGTCCTGTCACTCCTCTGACTTCCACATGAATTCCTGGTGTGATTGGGGCTGGGGTGAAGCTGCACACCCAGCCAGGGGCTGTGGGGACGTGGCTTTGGCTGCTCCACCTGGTTTAGGACTCAGTTGTATTTGCTGCTGTGCCACTGGTTTCCCTCAGTCATCTGCTTCCCTTCATTTCACCAGCAAATCACAATCAGCTCTAATGAAATCAAATGACTTTATACTGATGCAAAAGATTGGAATGAGGGCCTTAATCTCTCCTCTCCTCATAATGCAAGGATGATAGGACTTGGCAGCAGGACTGGCTTGTTCATCAGGGTTAGCATTGTCAGGGCATCCTGGAGTTCCTGCAGCATCGATGGTATTTAGTGGGCTCCTTGTAAACAAACAGTTTTGCCTCAGCAGAGAAATTGATAAGATGACCTGGAGGATAAAAAGCTTATTTCCTTCTGGTGGCCATTGCAAGAAAACAGAAGCGTCAGAACGGGTGAATTAAAATATCCTTTACGCAGTTCCCCTGTCCCCAGGGAAGAGGATGGATTTTCTTGACACTTTTCTCAATGCCACAGAGAATCACTCAGCTCTAGATGCCCTCGGTTAAAGTGACAAAGCATCTGCTGGTGTGATTTACCTCGAGTTCTTTTGGCTGGATGCTCTGTGGGTTCTCCCTGTCAGGATTGCTTGGTGAGTAAAAGTGGAGCCAAGCCCTGGAGGAGCTCTGGTGCTGCAGCTGCCTCTGGCTGGGCTCAGGAATTGCCTCGGAGCCCCTCAGGGTGGGTGGGAGGTGCTGGAGAGGGCTCAGTGCTTCATCCAGTGTCTCCCTCACTTCCCCACATTGATCGTTCCAAAGTTTTTCCCCCAAGGAATTAAGTTTAGACAAAACAGTCTTCACATCACTCCTTCAGCATTGCTCGGTGTGGAGCAGGAGAAGACCCGAGGGAGCAGGAGGCAGTGCTTTAATCTGGATTTCCCTTATGCCTCCCCCCTGCCCTGAGAGCACCCAAACATGGTTTGGTTTTGCTTTTTTTCCACAATTATGAAGAGTTTTCTGCTCTTTTTTAGAATTGTCCCAGGCAGGGAGCAGCTTGGAGGGGTGGTGGGAGGTCTCAGTCAGCCCTTGGAGGGAGAAGGTGCTGGAGCTAAGATTTCACTTGACCTTTCCCGGTGAGAGGGACACGGGCTTCCCGATGCCTTGGGGCTGAATGTGTGCAATCACCATAATTATCCATCGATTTGCATTGATTTGCATCAGCGCCGCCACTTGAAAAGCCCAACTGCTGTCCTTTGCCTTGGGAGGGGAGAGAGAGGCTGGACTGTGCCTCCTGCAACTCCTGTTTGTGCTCCTGCATCATCCCCTGTGTCACCCCCATGTCCCCTGTGCTGCTGTCCCTCCATCTGTGCTTCTCTTCTGTGTCCTGCTCTCCCCTCCTGCCTCTGGGTCACCTTTTCCCCGTTCCATTTCTCTCTGGGATGAGCTGTTTGCCCACGTCAGAGCACTCCAGGCTCCCTGTGCTGTGTCAGGCAGCACTGGGATGGGATAGGCTTAAAATCGTGGAATGCCAGGCTGGTTTGGGGTGGAAGGGACCTTAAAGCTCATCCAGTTCCATGGGCAGGGACACCTCTCACTGTCCCAGGGTGCTCCAAGCTCCATCCAACCTGGCCTTGGACACTGCCAGTGGCAGCCACAGCTTCTCTGGGCAGCATTTGTTCCGAAATATCTTATTTACAGTCTGGGGCAGGGGACAGACTCTCCCTGCTTCACCCGGCAGATTTGGCCTTGCCCAGGTGTGCAGTGGGAGCTGCAGAAGCCTTTTATCCATCCTGCCTGCAGCTGACCCCTGCAGCAAACGCTTTGGGGGCAGGAGGAGCCTGTTCCTGCTGTCCTGTCTGGGCAGAGGAGCCTTTGGGCTGAGGTGCCTCAATCCCTGTCCTGTAAAAGCTCCTGCAGCCCCCTCTCTTCCCCAGCACCACAGGGAGCTGCTCCATTCCCACTGGCAGCAGAATCGTTCTGCTCAGTCCATCTGATCCCACAGGCTCAAACGCACCTGAGTCCATCAGGAACAGCCCGGGATGGAGCAGGGAACAGTGTCAGGGAAAACTTCTGCCAATTTCTCTTTGCACGGTGCCTGAACGAGCTGTAAAAGCTGCCTCTGCCTCCCTCCTGTGGTACCTCAGCACTTCTTTCCCTTTGCAGCTTTACTCCTAAGCTTGTGCCTTACTTTTTTTTGGGGGGACGCGCTGCCAAATTCCTGATTGATAACCTCTGCACTGACCTTTGGAACTGCCAGCAGAGCGGTGCCCATTATCCCATACCCATTATCCCATGCCCATTATCCCATGCCCATTATCCCATGCCCATTATTCCGTGCTCATTATCCCAGACCCAAAGCAGCTCCAGCGAGGCTGTTCCTGCCGGGAGGAAAAGCAGCTCGAGGCAGTGGCAAGAGGGGGAGGATGGCTCGTGGTTAATGCTCCCGGTGTCCAGCTGGGATCTTCCCACTGCAGCCTCCACGGGAGCCCATTGCTCCTTTCATCCGGGGGAAGGGGAAGTGAGGGGGCTGCGTCCCTGCCAGGAGGGTCCTGGGGATTAATTGCCATCGATTTCTGGTATCTGTGCTCCTTCTGGGGGGATTTTTGGAGATGGTTTTTTACTCAGCCTCTGAGGGAATGTGATGGGGGGGAATGGTGATGGTGGTGGGAGAGAAAAGCCCTCAGTGATGTGACACTGGCAGAGTTTCAGAGGGGTGGCAGCTGCCACTCTGAGTCCTAGGAAAGAACATGATGTCCTGGGAGCTGTTTGGGTTTTATGGTTTGGTTTTTTTAAAAAAATGTAACTGTGGCACATGGGATTTGTGTTTCCTTTTTTGACCAGTTTAAACGATCTCCTTCCCTCTGAGAGGGTTTGAGAGATAATTAAATAGAGTGTTGTTAGGGGATCAGTGGCCTCATGGAATCAATCTGCCCCTCTCTCTGGCACTTGCTGCTTCTGGTGACATTTCTGGGCACTTGGTGACTGTTCCTCTGCTAAAGGTTTTGGCACTAATTCCCAGAGTCACATAAATGATTTCTTTAAGCTGGGCTGCTGGCAGGTGAGCTTGGACCCTGCGTGGTGCCAGCCCTAAACCTCCCACCCCACAGTCCTCAAACACGTCAGAGATGGGGCAAAGCCAAATCTTATCTGAGGCTGGAGCAAAACCCAGCAGCATGGAACAACAGGCAGCAAATCCCTGGAATGGCTTGAGAAAGGGGATGCAGCCTGCACTGTCTGATTTTACACAGGGCATGAAGGAGGGAGGATTTGTTATTTAGGGCTGGCTGGGTGAGGTTCAGTGTGCCCATCACATCCCCTGAGTTCCCAAAGTCTTACAGGATGGGTTCTGCTGTGGCTTTGGGGGTAACTCTGCAGTCAGTGCACGCAGGACTTTGTGTGTCTGGGAGGAAAAAGTTTTACTCCTGTAGAATTCCCACCCAGAGCCTGCCCTTTGTGATGTCCCCCAGTGCTGGGCACTGCTGGGGCCACCTCAAATCCTGTGTGCAGTTCTGGGCCTGTCAGTTTGGGAAGGACATTGAGGGGCTGGAGCAATTCCAGGGCAGGGAATGGAGCTGGGGAAGGAGCTGGAGCCCCAGGAGAGGCTGAGGGAGCTGGAAAGGGGCTCAGCCTGGAGAAAAGGAGGCTCAGGGGGGACCTTGTGGCTCTGCACAAGTCCCTGACAGGAGGGGACAGCCGGGGGGGGCGGGCTCTGCTCCCAGGGAACAGGGACAGGAGGAGAGGGGACAGCCTCGGGCTGGGCCAGGGGAGGCTCAGGGTGGACAGCAGCAAGAATTTCCTCATGGAAAGGGTGATCAAACATTGGAAAGGGCTGCCCAGGGGGAGTCCCCATCTATGGAGGTGTTTAAGGAAAGCCTGGAAGTGGCACTGAGTGTTCTGAGCTGGGAACAAGGTGGGGATCAGTCACAGGTTGGATTTGATGATCTGGGAGGTCTTTTCCAACCTCAATGATTCTGGAATTCTGTGATTAGAACTCTGCTGAAAAGCTTCTCCTTTTCTCTCAGGGATCTGGGATGATCTGTATTGTCTGTGTGGGCAGGCTCTGGCCCTCTCTCTTGCTCTGGTGGCTTTATAAGCAGGGCTGGCAGCAAAATCCACATTGGAGGGCTGGTGCCAGCCTGGTGGCTCTGTGACACCTCGCTGGGAGTGGGGACAGCCAGGTGCTCAAAGCCTGAGCAGCAGGAGAAAGGCTCCCAAGGGAGGAGGACACAGTGGTGACACCTTCTCTGGGCTCCTGTCCCAGGGCTCGGTCACTGCACAGGGAAGAAATTCTTCCTCATGTCCAGGTGCAACTTCTGGGGATCAGTTCTTGTCCCATTGCTGGAGCAGAGCCTGGGCCCTGCTCTGAGCCCTCCCTGCACACAGGGACACATGGGGACACACAGGGACACACAGGGACACGCAGGGACACACAGGGACACACAGGGACACACAGGGACACACAGGGCTGAGGTCTGGCCTTGGTAAAACCTGAGGAGGAGAAAAAAAAGCCCAAAATAGAGGGGAAGTGCAGCATTTCTCTCTCTGCAGGGAGATGGATGGAAACTCTGCTCTCCTGGAGCTCAGCACAGCAGCTGCTGCTGGATTCTGGCCCGGTTTGGATGCACTTGGCTCACCTGGTGCCTTGTCACTCTGCAGCTCCTGGTGCCAAGTGCTTTGCTGAGGTCTGGTTCAGAGTGTGGCTGCACAAAGGTCCTGTAGGTGTGTGCCAGATCCTGTCCCCGTGCTGTGCTCCAGTGTGGGGCACGTGCAGTGCTGTTATCCCAGGGAAAGTGAGGGAAAATTCCTTCCCTCTCACCTCCTCTCACAGCTGCAGCTGGATGAACAGAAATCTTCTTGGGAGCTCAGATGTTTGAGAAGAACTGACTTTAGTGGTCACCAGGTTGGGGAAGGGCTTTGCACCCCACACAGGGAAGAGTTTCTCCCCAATATCCAATCTAATTCTACCCTCCCTCAGCGTGGAGCCATTCCTCCTTGTCCTGTTACTACACAGTCCCTCTAAAAGTCCCTTAAAAATCTTCTGTGGGTGTCACTGTCCTCCCCCAGCTGTGAGCACCCAAAGGGTCCCCAAAAGGAGCAGGTCAGCAGGTGGCTGGTCCAAAAGGGGTGTCCTGAAGGGCTTCTAAGTGAAGGAGAGTCTCTGATGGGCTCCTCTTCCAGCCCTGCCCTGGGCACCAGCAGGGAGGGGGTTTTTAGGAGGGAAACTCTGTGCTGGGCAGAAAACTGCTTTGTAGAGGCATCTGTGGACGGCAGGGAGAGGGAACTCTGCAGAGCTGAGATATTCTAGAAACATGTTTATTGCAAGGGTCGTGGGTAAAAAGGGCTTTGCCTTCAGCCACCAGCCTGGGCTGGAGGGAACCCCAAAGAGAGAGGGAGAGAGAGAGAGGGTGAGGTGAGGGAGGTAAAAGAGCTAAGAGGGGTAAGAGAGAGGTAGAAGAGGTAGAAGAGCAAAAGCAAGAAGTAGAAGGGAGTAGGGGGAAAAGAGAGTGAGGGCAAGAGAGCGAGGGCCTTGTTACAATCCATTCTGTCTCCTTTTGTGTTGAATATTCTAATTTACAGTGACCAACCGGTGCAAGATACAAAACCTACAAACTTTGCGTGCAGCCCAATAGAACTGCTATATCACCATATCATCCTGTATTCTAAACTCTAAAGACTACTTTTCTTATCTACTTTTTCCCTGGTATCTTGGCAGGGTGGAGAGGGGCTGCATTCCTGACTCCTTTTGTCTTCTGTCCTTCAACCCATCTCCAGCTCATCCCCGTCTTCCTGCCTGCCACGATCACATCTCAAAGCTGCCCTTCATTTCTATTTCACTTATAGGTTTTACATCTCCAGTGTTTCTTACCAGGCAATCATATCCACAAGCCCTTCCTGTCCCGTCTTTCCCAACACTGCTTCTCCCTGAGTACAGGAGAGACCTCAGTGAGTGTCTAAAGGACTGCCCAGAGTGTCACCAGCACTGCCTGCCTGGGAGACACTGTCACCAGCAATGTCCTGCTGGGCACTCCCAGCTTCTGTTCCCTCCCATGTGCCCCCTTGGATGGATTCTGCCAGGGAACCTCCAGCCGTGCAGCTGCTCCCCTCCCCTCGGGCTCTCGGCTGTCACCTTCATGCATAAAACATCTCCCTGAGCCCTGATCCCCTCTCCTGGTGGCCCTGTCAAGGGAACTGCCGGGGGACATAAAAATCCCGGTGTAAATCTCTGGCCTCTCACCCCTGCTGCCTTCCCTGGGCCTCCAGAGAGCAGCTCTGCTGCTGTGCCTGCCCTGCCAGGGGATGACATTTGCCTGAGGCTAAATGGCTCTGCCAGGCTTCATCAGCCTCCCCTGCCCTGTCCCCGGGGAGCTGTGACACTCCAGGGTGCCCATTGGGGAACCCCTGCCTGTCCCTTCTCTTGTGCCTGTCCCCTCTGTGCCTGTCCCTTGTGCCTGGTCCCTTCTGTGCCTGTCCCTTCTTCTCTGCCTGGTCCCTTTTCCTGTGTCTGTCCCTTCTGTGCCTGTCCCTTTTCCTGTGTTTGAGGGGCTGGGAAGCTGCAGGGGCTGGAGCTGGTGAGCAGCCCAGGGGGGTGCAGTGCCCTGTGGGTGTCCCTGTTGGTTTGGCAGTCCCTGTGCCAGCCCTCCAGGCCCACGGTGACCTTGTGGACATGTGGCAGATTTGCAGCCAAGGTGCTCCTTGTGATGGAGATGCTGAGCTGGGCTTTGGGCTGGATTCTCTGTGCCTCACAGGAGTGCTGCCAGGTCGGGGCTGGGATCCAGCCAGCCCAGTTACTGACAATTTTACCCTTTACCGAGAAGCTGCTGGTTTTAGTTCTTCCCAGCCACCAGCTTTGCTCAGCAGCTTCTCTGCTCATGAGACACCTTGCAGGAGCAGCTCATCAGGATGATGTATACATGGGATAAAAACCCCAAACACCTCCTTTCTGAGAGCAGATCTGCAGTGCTGATGTTCCTGAGGCCTCTGGAGGGATCAGCACTTACAGCTGTCCCCAGGGAGAACTCCTCGATGCTAATTGCAGTTTCCTGTGTCAGCTTCTCCCAGTGGAAGCTGGAGGGGCAGAGGAGCGATTGCAAATCACCTCCCCCAGCCCCCAAGGTCATCTCTGTGCCTGCTGGTTTAAGTGTGGGAATGTATTTAGTAATTATCCCACTCATTAATTGACTGCTTGTGCTGGGGCAGGCAGCTGGTAACTCAGTGGCTGAATTTCTGGGAGCGCTGTCAATGTTCCCTGCAGGCATCAGGAGCGTTTCCAATGGCAGAGGTTGGAGCTGTGGGGGCAGAGCTGGGGCTGAGCCGAGGCTTTTCCCACCCTGGGTTTGTTTGCTGCCAGCAGGATCACTGAGAGCTGACACCCCTGTTCAGCCTGGAGGGGGGAAGGCTCCAGGGAGATCTTGGAGCACTTTGATGGAGCCTAAAGGGGCTCTGTGAGGGCTGGAGAGGACTTTGGACAAGGATCAGTGCTGCTGTGCTCCCTGACGTGCTGACTCCTCTCCAGAGCTGCAGAAGCTGCTCAGTCCTGGACTGAGCCCACCCTGGGCATGGCCCTGCCCACCTCCCCTCCCCTCCCCACTTTGCTTCACTCTGCTCTTTCCCTGGCTGATGGGAAAGGTTTTCTCTGTGTTGTATCAGCAGCAGCTTTGCCTTAACTCTGGAGAGAACAGAAAAATATCCCAGCTTTTCCCACCAGCTCTTTACACACCTCCATCATTCAGCTGATGCCTGCAGAGGAGCTGGAGATCTTTACACCTCCAGAAGTGCAAAGCTGTGCCTGCCTCAAGCTAAAGTGGCCCTGTGCTGCTATTTTGGACACACAAAGGACAAGGCAAACAGCAGAAGGTCAGGCAGGAAAAGCTGTATTTTAATTTCCTGACTCCATCTTATACACACTTTGATCAGAAGGCAAAAGATTGGCTACACAGGTCACCAACAACACCTCGTTGGTGAACATCACCATCAATCATGAGGAGAAATGTAGTAACATCCGTGGATGGCAGGGAGAAGGAGCTCTGCAGAGCTGAGATATTCTAGAAACACGTGGGTTTATTGCAAGGGCCGTGGGTAAAAAGGGCTTTGTATTCAGCCACCAGCCTGGGCTGGAGGGAACCCCAGAGAGAGAAAGGGAGAGAGAGAGATGGGGTAGATCTATGGGGTAGAAGTGGGGTAAGAGTAGGGGGAAGAGAGTAGGGGAAAAGAGGGGAGAGGCAAGAGAGGTAAAAAGCAAGAGCAGAGGTAAAAAGCAAGAGAGAGAGGGGAAGAGAGGGGCGAAGCAAGAAGAGCGAGCACCTTGTTCCAATCCATTCTATCGCTTTTTGTGTTGAATATTCTAATTTACAGTGACCAACCATTGCGAGATACAAAACCTACAAACTTTGCATGCAGCCTATGAGAACTGCTATATTACCATGTCATTTTATATTCTAAACTCTAAAGACAACTTTTCTTATCTGTTTTCTCCCTGATACCTTGGCAGGGTGGAGAGGGGCTGCATTCTTGGGTCCTTTTGTTTTCCTGTCCTTCAACCCATCTCCAGCTCATCCCCATCTTCCTGCCTGCCATGATCACATCTCAAAACTGCCCTTCATTTCTATTTCACTCACAAGTTTTATACCTCCAGTATTTCTTACCAGACAATCATATCCGTAAGTCCTTCCTGTCCCATCTTTCCCAACAAAATGTAAATGTAAACAAAATAGATAAGTTCTAAATATGACAATCTCCACTGCAGAGATCCAAACAACTCAAAAGCAAGAAAACATTAGGATGACATCCCTGTGGGCATTAACCCCCCCTTGTCCTTGGCTTTGCCTTGCAGGTGCTGAAGGGCTGCAAGAAGCTGAACCTGTCGGTGCACTCGGTGGGGCGCATCCCCGGGGGTTACGTCACCAACCACATCTACACCTGGGTGGACCCCCAGGGCCGCAGCGTGTCCCCCCCCACGGGGCTGCCCCACCACCAGAACAGCTCCCTGCGCAGGGACAGCGAGAAGAGGAGCCACCTCCAGCTCCTGCAGGAGGGGGATGAGAAGAAGGTGAGCAAAGAGTGGGGCAGGCAAAGCCCTGGGGGTGTCTCTGCCCTCTGCGTTCCCCCTGGGATTGTCACCTGTGTGATTCTCCTTTGGCATCCTGGTTTTCTCACTTGGGGTGTAGCTTTTCCCCCTGTCTGCCCGCAGAGGATGGGAGGAGTTGGTTTTGTTCCTGTTGGACACACAGGGAGGAGCTGGGCTGGAGGGGAGGGATTGTCCAGTCTGGTCTGGCAGGGAAGGTGGAGTGGGTTTTAAGGCTTTTCCCAGCAGGAGGTTGTTTGGCTGGACATTGGGGCACTGACATCCATGTCATCATGTCATCCATGTCATCTGTGACATCAGCCTGGAGACAGGAAAGCTCTGGAGAGAGCTCAGAGCCCCTGGCAGGGCCTAAAGGGGCTCCAGGAGAGCTGCAGAGGGACTGGGGACAAGGGACGGAGGGACAGGACACAGGGAATGGCTTTGGGAAGGGCTGGATGGGAGATTGGGCAGGAATTGTTCCCTGGCAGGGTGGGCAGGCCCTGGCACAGGGTGCCCAGAGCAGCTGTGGCTGCCCCTGGATCCCTGGCAGTGCCCAAGGCCAGGCTGGACATTGGGGCTTGGAGCAGCCTGGGACAGTGGGAGGTGTCCCTGCCCATGGCTGGGGTGGCACTGGATGAGTTTTAAGGTCTCCCCTAATGTGTGTCACCTGTGGATGTGGAGGGCTGGATCTCAGAGTGCATTCCTGCCCTTCCTCCTGCAGTTCAGATCTTCCCTCAGGTGTTCCTGTGAGGCTTTCTTGGGTCTCTTGGCAGTTCTGTCTTAGTAAAAACAATAACCTCCTCCCAGTTCTTCTCTTCTACAAATGCTCTGAAATAAACCAGATTATTTTCTTTTTCCATTTGGGGAGTGGCCGCCTGAGCCAGGAGTGCAAACCCTGGTGAAGGAAAAAGGAGCAGGGAAGGGAATGGCTCCTGTAGTGACACCAGGGGAGTGTGGCCAGTGCTGGGCCTGGATCCTGGGCCTCTGAGAGAAGGAAACCATCAGCCCATGGAATTTCCAGCCTATGGAATTTCCAGCCCCTCTCTCTCACTGTGAGCTGCCCTCCTTTAAGCAGCCCTTGGTGTAAGGGAAGCCAGCACAGGCTGTTGGAGCTGCAATATCTGATCTCAGGGATTTGGTGTCTCCTCTCCCTCACCCTTCCCTGGCCAGGCAGAGGTGTCACTGCAGAGTCACAGTGCTCAGGTGCCCCTGGGGTGAGGCACAGCTGAAGGGACAGATGGACAGGGAACCTCATCCTATAAAAGCAGGATGTGGTGTTTCCTCATTGCCACCCACAGGATATCAAATACTGTCCTAGGAGTCAGCACTGCCTTCCCAAAGAGACAGAATTCCTTGGAGCCTTGGCTGTTTCCATCCTTTTATCCTGATATCGCCCCTCTCTGTGCCCAAAATGTCCTCAGCTCCTGGAAATGCTGTGGAAGGGTCTGTGAGCTTCCCATCTCAGCCAGAGGGAGAGAAAAATCTAATAGAGGATGAGGCAGTTTGCTGATGAAATATTCATGTGGGCCACAAGGGAGAAGGGCCTATTATTTTTATTTTAAGGAGAGGAGAAAAGCAGGCTGTGCTGGCTGCTGTCCCCCACCCCCTGGCACCCAGTGTCACCTTGAGAGAGCAGCAGCAGCTCTGGGAACATCATTCCTTCAGTCCTGGCTGTGTGTGGACAGGAAGTGCTCAGAGACCTGGAGCTGTGTGTCCCCTGCCTTTGCCTCTGCCTCGTGTGGTCCTGGCCATCTGCAGAGCCCTGGGGAGATGTGCCAGCCCTGGGTGTGCTCCTGGTGTTCCAAAATCTGACCTTGTGTCCTTCCCTTCCTTGGTGCTGCTCCACACAGTCAGGCAGCCCTTTGGCTTCTTCTGAGAGTCCCAGACTGGTTTGGGTTGGAAAGGACCTTAAAACTCATCCTGTTTCATCCCCAGCCATGGGCAGGGACACCTCCCACTGTCCCAGGCTGCTCCAANAGCCATTTCCCCTTGTCCTGGCACTCCAGGCCCTTGTCAATTCTCTCTCTCCATCTTTCCTGTTGGCCCCTCCAGGCCCTGCAAGGCCACCCTGAGCTCACCCCAAAGCTTCTCCTCTCCAGGTGAACACTCCCAGCTCTCCCAGCCTTTCCTCCCAGCAGAGCTGCTCCATCCCTCTGATCCCCCTGGGGCCTCCTCTGGGTCTCTCCAGCAGAGGATCACACTCTGATCTCAGGGCAGGGGCTGCAGACCCCTCTGATATCCTGGGAAGGATCCTTGGGAACTGCAGGAAATTGAAGCTCTCAGTGATGGAGATGGGATGGAGTGGGAGTGTTCAGCCTTCTCCTGGCCCCACTCCTTGGTGACAGGCCAGCAGGACATTGGTCACTGCTTTAAGTGCACAAGGCCTGGAATGCACTTTGCAGCAGCCTCCACTCCTGATTTCCCATCTGTAAGAGCAGAAAAAAGAAAATTACTGGCTGCTACTGCTCTGAAATGCTCCAGACGCCTCCACATCCAGAGGTGCCTTGCTGTGCCAGCTGCTGGTGGAAGCAATTTCCCCTTGATCCAAGGCTGATCCAGCAGAGCCTGCCCTGCCTGGTGCTGGACAGGGGTTGTTTGGTGTGACATTTTCTGCACACAGGCTGCAGGGCATGGAGGAGCTGTGGCCTGAATTACTGAGCACTGTGCAAGGGTGAAAATGTGTCCCAGAACAGGAAAACAACCTGCCTCCAGTTTTCTCCCTTTATATTTGTATGTGTAGATCTATAGGTAGCTGCAGATCTCTAATTAACTGCTGAAAGTGGGGTTATTCTGTTCACAAAAATGCAAATAAATGCATCACACCCCTGGTTAATTCAGCCCAGTCAACAAGAACTGACAGGCACCGAGGCCTGTTTGATTTGTGGGTGGTTTTACAATCTGAGGGGAGAATTAGTTGGTTATTTTTTTATTATTATTTTTTGTTTTAATCCCACTCTCTCCTATTTCTAATCGATCTGAATGCCCTGGAATGGCTGTGCCAAAGTTGTCAGACAGGCAGGGTTGGGGGAAGCACAGCAGAGCAGCTCCAGCCCTGCAGCAGGAGGAGCACAGCGAGCAATTCCACTGCCCCAGCTCTGGAGTCAAAGGGATATTCCCAGCTTTCCCAAGGGGAAATTCAAGGCTGCTGGAGGCACCTGGAATTCTTCAGGGAATGGGAATATCCCTGTCTGGCTGTCTGTTCCTCCAGCAGTGCCTGGAAGGGTGGGTTTGTCACCTGCATGCCTGGAAGGATGCGTTTGTCACCGAGTTTATTATCCCAGAGCAGAAGGATTTGTTATCCAAAGGCTGGAAATGGAAAGCACCACTGTGAGGTGTGTGATGGTGTAACTGATCCATGCAGGGATCCGTGGGATCATCCCAGTGGGATGAGGTGTGGGACAGGGTGGTTGGGCTGTGTCTGACCTCGTGGCTTTGGGCAGTTGGTTCAGGTCCAGAGGGAACGTTCCCAGCCCATGACTTTGGCCACGTTTTCCTCTGGGCACTGGGATTCCTTCACTTCCAGCTGTGGAGGAATCCCCCCTGAAGGGCTTTGGGGATTGGGGTTTGGCAGCTGGCTTGGCTTTTCCCCATCCTCTTCCAGGCAGAATCCAGCCTGCCCTGAGCTCGGGTCAGAGCCTGTTCTGGGTGCTCACATCTGGGCCAGGTTTGCCATGTGGACCTGACCAACCACAAGTGCTGGGACTGGAGAAAGGGAGGTGAGGATTGAGGGAATGATGGGCTGAAGGAGCTTCTGGCAGCTTCAGCCTGTGATTGTTCAAGGTGTTGTACAGATCCCTGTTCTCCATGGCTGTGCTGTGTGTGGCTGGGGCTGTATTTCCCAATTTTAGCATTTTCCTGTTGTTGTAATTGAGCAGGTGGAGTCACCAGTGGTCAGGAAGTGTGAAAGGAAGGGTTTGCAATAGTGCAGAGCTCTGGAAATGTTCTAGTGAAATCCTCCAGTGAAATGCTGCTGGAGCCAGGCCAGACAGAACTCCAGGTGACAGTCCCCAGCCCCATCCCAGGATGTCACTGCCTGCTGCAAAACTGGGACCTGCTCCCCCTGCTCACCTCCTGCCTCAGAGCGCTTGGATTTTTATTGTCTGTCCGAGCTCAGACTCCCCTGGATTTGTCACAGCAGCAGCAAGAGCCATTTGTGCCATGAATTGTCATTGATGGACTTGTGGGATTGACAGCTTATTTCATTAAAAGCACTTTGGGAACCCTCAGACAGCGAGAACTGGGAGGTGCTGCTGAGCTGGGAGGAAGATGAAGTGTGCAAAGCACTCTGGCAGTGCTGGGCTGCGAGTTCTCTGAGAAGCACCATTCCATCAGCTGAATTGGTGCCTTAATGTGCTTATTGCCAGGGGAGCTGCTTATTCCTGCAAGCTTTTGGTGCAGCACAAGAAAAGAAAACATAATAAAGAGAGTGTGAACATCTCCTCAGCTTCAGGCAGTTCTGGAGCCCAAAAGTAGCAGTAATTATTATTAAAAAGAAATAAAAATATCTGTGCTAATATTGCGTGGCTGGAATGTTTGAGGCACTGCTGGTGACTAGTTGAGCATGAAGGATAAGAGATGCAGGAGAGGGAAAGGAAGGATTTCTTGCTATTAGTCTGTAATGACATTTGCAGTGTGAGTGATCCAGCTCCCCACGTCTCTCACTGTTTGCTCGCTCTGACCTTGCTGGGGTTTGGTTTTGTTTACAGCTTTAGGGATATCCAGGATCGTGCAGGGCTGGTTTAGTTCCCAGTGGGACTGGAATGTGGGATGTGAGCCACTGGTGCACCAGAGTCCTGGGGATTAAAGGCATGGGGTGATTTGGGTTGGAAAGGACCTTTAAATCCCATCTAATCCCATCCCCTGCAGTGAGCAGGGGGCATCTTCAGCTACATCAGCCTGTCCTGAGCCACATCCAGCCTGGCCTTCAGTGCTTCCAGCAGTCATCCTTCTGCCTGGGGCATTCTGGAGCTCTGTCCCAGCTGATTGACCCAAAAATGCCCTTTGTGTCCCACCCTGGGGGCCGCAGTTCCACCTCTTGGTTATTTTAGAAAAAGCAGATGGTGTGTGAGCCAAGCCCTGCCCCATGGGCAGGCAGCAGCTGGACTGAGGCTTGTTGTGGCCCTGGTTTGTGCCTGATGTGATTTGGTTTTCTGAAATTCCTTTCCCAGGGAATTCTCTGTAAACAAGAGAAATGTTTTTGTAACAACAAATTTGTTTATGTTTTTTCCCTAGGAGGGACTTCTTGATGTCCCTCTGGTCTGACCAATGTGATTGAAGAGGTTTGTCTTTGTGTCACCAATCAAATTGGTCTGTGTAAAATAGTACATAAAAGAAGCACCTGTCACCCTGATTTTTCAGCCTTCTGGTGTTTTCATTCTTGGACTGGAGCTTTCTCACCAATTGTAAGAAAAACAAAGAGTGATGTTTGGTAAATAACACATTCCTTTCCAGGGAGAAGGACAAATTGATGGACTTCTAAGTTGACCACTGGGGTCAGAGAGGCGTTACTCTCATCCCCCAATCCCTATTTAAACCCCAAACCAAAATAAACTCTCTCTTTCTTTCTTTCTCGTCTCAACACCTGACAGATCAGTGTGGTTCTTTTGTGTCCTCTAGCGACACATCCCCAAAATAAAAAAGTCATTTTCAACCTTCTGAAGTCAAAATCTTTGTGGGATTGTGGTTGGGATGGGAGAGTTAATTTGGGATGGGCAGAGGACTTGGTTTGGTCACTGTCCCTGTGCTCTGGTGTCACCTCTCAGTCCTGGGAGCTGCTGCCTGTCCCAAATCCTGGCATGACCTTGGGGAGCTGCCCTGGGCCGGGGGTGACTTTGGGACAGCTCTGATGGCCCTGGCCACCCCTCCAGCAGCTCCCAGGAGTCAGTCAGTGGCTGGGAGGCAGCTCTGCCTCCCCACACAGGCTGTGTGCAGCATGTCTAGACACAAACTGTGGGGTTTCCTCGGGAAGCAGGAGGAGGATGAGCCCCGCGAGCCTCCCGAGGCGTTATTTGTGTTGTGTGGCAGCAGTAATGGCCTGGAAATAGCTGCCAGCGTGGCTGGAAACCTCCTCAGCCACACAGCTGCGTGCTGGGACAGGCTAATTCCTGTCTGAAAGGCCTTTTTTCTGAAGGCAGAATTGAATCTGTCAACAGGTAATTCCATAAAGGCAGGCGGGAGAAACGCGGTGCAGGAATCAGCCCGGGGCGAGCGCCTCGCTGGTGGTGGTGTTTATTTCCCTTCATTTCCTGCTACAAGAGATGGCAGATGTTTCAGCCTTGAAACAGAAATTAAAACTGTGACCTTGGACTCCCAAATGTTTGTGTGTGATGCACACAGGAGTTCCCTGGGGCTGGGGATGGCACAGGGAAGGAGGTGGGGACAGTGATGTGGGAATGCCGTGGTGACCTTGCCTGGATGTCACTGTGCCCCCAGGACCTCCAGGAGAGCTGGAGAGGGACTGGGGACAAGGGCATGGAGGGACAGGACACAGGGAACAGCTTTAAGCTAAAGGATGATAGAATTAGATGGGATATTGGGAAGAAATCCTTCCCTGGGAGGGTTGGCAGGCCCTGGCACAGGGTGCCCAGAGCAGCTGTGGCTGCCCCTGGATCCCTGGCAGTGCCCAAGGCCAGGCTGGACATTGGGGCTTGGAGCAGCCTGGGACAGTGGGAGGTGTCCCTGCCCATGGCAGGGGTGGGACTGGTTGAGTTTTAAGGTCCTTTCCAACCCAAACCATTGTATAATGTGTGATGTCCTCAGTTTCCCCCCCAGAACAGCTGCCCTTGTTTGCTGCCTGGTTTAGGATGGATTTAGGAGCTCAGAGTGATCCCAGCTCTCCCTGAGGGGTGTTACACCTTCTCACCCTGAGGAAGCTCCAGCCAGGGGGGAGAGTAGAAGCATAAAGTGGAAATGGAACCAAAATGCCATTTGGGCCAAGCCTTGGCACTGGAGTGTTAATCACACGTGTGGCAGCCTGAGTGGAAGAGCCCAGGCAGAAGAGCTTGGCCCAGGGAATGTCGTGGTGAGGGTGGGTTCCCAGAGGGGCCCTGGATCACCACTGTGCTCTGGGAACCACTGGGAACTGCTGGGAGTTGCTGGGAACCACTGGGAACTTCAGCCTGGTCTCAGGTTTAACTCCCTCTTGGACAACAGCTGGGCTTGTGCTTCAGTGTCACCCCAGAGCCGTGTGTGGGGTGTGGGGCCAGGCTGGCAGGAGTGTGACAATTCTGTGCCAGGGACAGCCAGCATGGCAGGGCCCCCCCTCCTGTCACCACCCCTGTGTTCATCACTGGAGACAGAGTCTCTTGGGAAGGAGAGTGCAAATTGTCCCCTGTGATCCCTAAGCCCTTGGCTCAGCTTTTGCTTCATCCTGGCAATCAGCTTATCCCTCCATTGCTCCTGTGATGCCTTAGGATTTCAGCTTTTGGGTTTTTTTTTCATATATTTGTATGTATATTTGTATTTGTGTATCTGTTACCCTGCAGTTCTTTAGTGCAGAACTCCAAACCCCACACACACTGTGAGCTGCTGCTTCCCCATTTTGGGCAGACACAACAATTCCTCTCCAGGCCTGGGGATCAAGGACCCCTCACTGCCTCAGGCCCCAGAGATGGAAACAAAAGTGAGTTGGGGGCAGCAAATTTGGGGTCAATGACTTCATTACCTGAAGCTGGAATTGGGAGATGAACCCCTAATATGCAAATGGACCAAATTTCTAAAAGTGTGAAAACTTATGACCTGTCATGTATTTTGGGTGTAGCCCCTGGGGGGCTTTGTCTTCCCAAAATATACCTGAAGCCCTTCAATAAATACACCTGCTTTTTATTCCCTTAATTCTGTCTGGCCTCTGCTTTTAAGTAGCCCCACAAAGGCATCACCTCCCCTCCCCAGGCTGACCCTACTGAGCCCCTTCCTGCCAGTCGTTCCCAAAATTCCTCTTCCCAGCCATTCCCAAACCCTGCAGTGTGTCCATGAGCTGGATGTTCCCCGGGCTGTTCCTGGCAGTTCCTGCTGCAGGGTTCATTCAGGCAGCCCAGAGCTATTAGCTGATTAAGAGATGCAATTAAACCCTCAGCAACTCAACTCGCCAGGCTGCCAGCAGCCGTGGATTTTCCAGGAGAGCTGAGGTTTCCCCCACACACAGCTCAGCTTTGCTGGGTTTTGTGGCTCCAGGATTTCTGCATCTGTGGTTTTTCCTGCCTCTGAAAGTGCAGGTTTGCCCAGAGCAGCTCAAGTGGCAGCAGAAGGACAAGGGGGTATCTCTTACTCCCTCCCAGGTCGGGGGAGCAGCTTCTCAGCTTACCAGGATGGTGATAAAGGGAATGGAAATGTCTGCAGGCAGAGCTGCCCCTCCTGGTGCCAACCCCAGCACGTGTAAACGTCATTTGAGGACTCAGAGAGGGAATTTTGTCATTCCCAGTCCAGGACTCAGAGAGGGAATTTTGTCATTCCCAGTCTATTCTGGCCTGATCTGTGGTTCCAGGCACTTCGCTGCATTTCTCCTACTTGTATTTTTCCCCCAAACTGGGGGATTTTTTGAGTGGCACGGCCACGGTGGGGTGAAAAACTTACAGCAGGGAAATCCTAAATGCCATCAGAGAGATTGGGAGATAACAGCACTTTAGAAAAGCAGAATATTTTCCTAATTTTCAAAAACACTCAGTGAAGTGCTCTGTGGTGCAGAGCAAGGTTTCCCTGTGAAGGGAAAAACCAAACTGCCCTTGGATGTGACAGGCAGCTGCTCCTTTGGGTGGGTTCAGTGCCCAGCTCATCTCTCCAGCCTGAAGCATGAAGGTCTCTGTAATTCCTTTATAATCCTTCAATGCTAAAATTGTTTCCAGCACTTTCTGCTCCTTTAAAGCAGGGCAAGGAAAGCCAGGGAACAGCAGGATTTTCAGAGGAGGATGCTGGTACAGGTAGTTGATGTCTTATAGTTCTCATTCTGGCTTTGCACCCATTTCTCTAAATACAATATTTGGAGCCTTCAGTGGATTTGTGTCCTGCTGCTGATTTCTGTGTTTCTGTCACCAAGACAGAAAATGGGTTTTCAATACCAGCCACTCTAAGGCTGGCCTGAATTCCCTCTGTGACGCTGTGTCCTCTAGAAAGACGGATTAATTACTGACTTGAAGCTGGGAATTATTTTTCCATCCAGGTAAATGTGCAAGATTTTGGTTTGACTGCAGTGAAGGGATTTAAATATAAAAGCCCTTCACAAACAGCATGTTTCTGGTTGTTTCTAACAGTGTGAAACACACATTTTGGGCTTTTCTCATTTGTTTTTATTCCCGCTGTCTGCTTTTTCTCCAGAAGTGACTCAAAACTTGGGAGCAAAGCAGAAAAATAACGCTGGAGTTATTCATTTAGAAAGTGTCACGCAGTGAGGGAACAAAGGCCATTTTAAATGGAGAGTCCTCGAGGGAGCTGAGCACAGCATTGCTCATGCACTCCAAACTCCCCCCTGAACATCCAAATGTTGTCAGGCCCTGTGAGGAGGAGGAGGAGGAGAGGGTGGATGAAGGCAGATGGGAGCTGGGTTTGCAAAGCAGCCTTTGGTGGGGAGAACACCTGTCCAGGTGCTGCTGCCTGGCAGGTTGTGGGTGTTGTGGTTTGAAAGCAAAATGAGTGAGAGGCTCCAAGTCAGAAATACAATTTAATAAGAAGAAAGGAAAAAAAGTAAAATAAAACAAATGCAATAATACAGAAGACCACAGACAGAGTCAGAACACAACCTGAGCAGGGTGGTGGGAGCAGTCCAGGTGAGGGGCTCTTCCTGAAGCAGTGATCCCACAGAAAGGTCTGGGAGCTCTGCTCCTCTGGGAATCCAGTGGCTCAGGGCTGCTTGTCCTGTCCCAAATCCCAGATTCTCTCCAGGTGGGAATGCTTGGCTCCTCCCCCGGGGCGGAGCATCTCCCAATGGGATGAGGAGTCGTGCAGTGGGTCCTTGATGGCCCATTAAACAGAGAGAGCTCCTGGAGGGAGTTCCCTGTGAGTCCTGGGCAAGGCATTGATGGGCCATGAGCAGAAGAGGCCAAAGGAGGGGCCTGGGAAAACACTGCCCCACCTGGTTCCAACAGCTCATGGGGATGGGGATGGAAGAAATACTTTGTGTACACCCTACACTGCAACCCAGGACAAGGGGGAAATAGGAAATGTCTCCTGCAATGTGGGCTGGGTCTGTGGGAGGTTTGTCCTGGCATTGCTCGTTGGAGATAATCAGGGATGTGGCTGGGAGGAGGAGTCCCCATGGGGTTTGTGCTGTGGGGTTTGTCCTGGGGTGACCCTGCACAGGGCAGGACAGAGGGCTGGAGCTGGGCTTATCCCCAGCCTGGCTGGAGGGGGAATCGTGGCTCTGTTTGCACAGGGCAGGAATGCCAGAGGGGGGATTCACAGCCATTTCTGCTCGTGGGGTTTTGGGGGTTGCTCTCAGCTCGGTCTCTACCTCAGGAATGCACCTGTAAAAGGAGAGAGTGGAAAACTGCTGTGGACCAGCTGATTTGTGGCTGAAAATCCACCCACATGTGCTGCCCCTCGTGTAGCTGAACCTCTGAGCCTGCAGAGCTTTTCCTCCTGGTGCTCCAATCCCACAGGAGCTGCTGTCCAGCCCAGGGACATGGCAGGGCTGTGCCTCTGTGCCCTTATCTGGTTTGGGCAGCACTTGGACACCACATAAATGTCTCCTCCTATTCCTCTGCAGGTGAATCTGGTCCTGAATGAAGGGAAATCCCTGGGCCTCATGATCCGAGGAGGGGCAGAGTATTCCCTGGGCATCTACATCACGGGTGTGGACAAGGGCTCCGAGGCTGAGAGCACTGGCCTGAAGGTGAGAGGGATCCCAGAGAGGGTGGGAGTGACACAGGGATGTGTCCAGGTGGGTTTGGGATGTCTCCGGAGAGGGACACTCCACACTCTCCCTGGGCAGCTGCTCCAGGGCTCTGCCACCCTCAGGAAAAGAATTTGTTCCTCATGTTGATGTGGAACTCGTGTTTTAATCTATGGCCATTGCTCCTCATCCTGTCACTGAAAGGGCTCTGGCACCATCCTCTGACACCCCTTGGAGGTGTTTGTGTGGATTGATGGGATCCTCTCTCAGTCCTCTCTTCTCCAGACAAATCAGCTTCTGCAGTCAGAAAGTCCCTCTCACCTGATGCCTTAAGATTTCAGCCTTTCTGTTTTTCACATCCCATCCTGCATTAGTGTAGAACTCTAAACTCCACATAAACTATCAGTTACTGTCTCCATGTTTTGGTCAGACACAACAATCCCTCTGGACCTGAGGTCCAAGGACAACCTACTGCCTCAGGCCCTGAAAAGGTTAAACAAAAGTCAATTGGAGATGGGGAGAGCAAACTGGGGGTGAATGACTGTTGGTATAAGACATGGAAAGAACAACATTCACAAAGTCATTTGTCAGAGTAAAGAGAGGGAAGTTTATTTTTTCACCTCAATTTATACAGATTTTGGACAATGACCACGGATTGGACAAATGAGGTTGACACTTCTCCAACCACACTGGTCAACCTGGAAGTTTATTAATTGTCCCTCCTCCAGAGAGGAATGATAAACAAAAAGAGAAGTTTCTGAAACATCACTTTTGTTTACATGAAAATCTGTGAGAAACTCCACTACAAAATTGCAAACATCAGAAGGCTGAAAACGATCAGGGCAACAAATGACTTCATTACCTGAAGCTCTAATTGGAAGATCAACTCCTGATGTGTAAAAGGACCAAACTTTGATCTGTCTGAAAAACTCCATTGTCCACCTTGGGTGCAGTCTCTGGAAGGCTTTTGACTGTCCAAGGTGTAGCTATTGAAGGCCTTTAATAAATACCCACTTTATTCCCTCAATCTGCTTTGGCCTCTGTTCCAGGTGGGCACTCCAAGGCATCGCAGCCTGGCTGGGTTCATGGGAAGGTTCCTGCTGCCTTCCCAGGGGGGGATCCTCCTGTGGGGTTTGCTGCTTTCACTGAGTTCGTTACCAGAACTGAGCTGATTCTCAGGTGATGTTTAAGCAGAAATCCTTCCCTGGCAGGGTGGGCAGGTCCTGGCACAGAGCAGCTGTGGCTGCCCCTGGATCCCTGGCAGTGCCCAAGGCCAGGCTGGACATTGGGGCTTGAAGCAGCCTGGGACAGTGGGAGGTGTCCCTGCCCATGGCAGGGGTGACACTGGATGGGCTCTAAGGTCCCTTTGAACCCAAACCAATCTGTAATTTTGCCAGACATTTCATTTCTTACCTCCTTGCATCTCTGGCACCAGATCAGAATTTTGGACTCTTTTAATAATAACTAAAATAAATAATTGATGTTTTGCACTTCCTTTAAATTTTGATGGAAGGGCAAAGAAAAGGTATTGGAAGCCAGGCAAAACCAAGGAGGTTTCTCTGAGGCCCAGAAACTTCTGTCAGCTCCAGAAACAGGAATCCTGAGCTGAGGGTCCCAGGGGAGCTCCGGCCCTGCTGGTGCTGGTCCAGGGGCAGGCAGGATTCCAGCAGAAACCTGGATCTCTGCAGTCAGTCAATAACTAAATATTCATAGCCTTGGCCTTGGCCTTCTTGATGTTTATTCATTCATGAAACTTCTGACAACGAGTTTCTTTGGGCGTGTCTTCAAATCTGCTGCCTGCGAGGAAGTTCTGAGGGTTGGAGGAGTGGGGGGTTAGAGGGCTGCAGAGGAGGGAGGTGAGTCAGCCTTGTTTGCTCTCAGCTTCTGTCCTTCCTCCCTCCTTGGTGACGTTCCCAGCAGTGCCCAGCACAAACTGAGCTCCTGATGCTGTTCCTGCCTCTGCTGGCCCTCATTTCTTCCTTGCTCATTTTTCCTGTGTTTTGTCAGGATTGGGGGTTCTTTTTTTTTCCTCCTTGAGCCGGTTTTTGTTTTCTCTCCTTGACCTTTAGAGCAGGAATAGAGGATTCCAGGGAGCTTGGCTTTGAGCAAACAGCTCAATATTGAGTTCCCAGAATGAGGGCTGGGGTGAAAAGGGCTGCCACGATCCATATTTATCCAGATATGAGAGGAGAGGGAAAGGCAGACTGTAAATAGGAAGAGCTGGATGATTTCACATTGGCAGTGGCTGTCATAGAACAAAGAGTAATTTGAGCTGAAGATCGCCAAGATCATTGTGTCCATTCCTCCAAGGCCAGCACTGCCCCATGTCCCCAAGTGCCACATCCACAGGGGTTTTAAGCCCCTCCAGGGGTGGGGACACCAACACTGCCCTGAGTAGCCTGTGCTGGACAACGTTTTCCTTATTTTCCCAATATCCAACCCAACCCTCCCCTGGCCCAGCCTGAGGCCATTCCCTCTCCTCCTGTCCCTGTTCCCTGGGAGCAGAGCCCGACCCCCCCGGCTGTCCCCTCCTGTCAGGGACTTGTGCAGAGCCACAAGGTCCCCCCTGAGCCTCCTTTTCTCCAGGCTGAGCCCCTTTCCAGCTCCCTCAGCCTCTCCTGGGGCTCCAGCTCCTTCCCCAGCTCTGTTCCCTGCCCTGGATACAATTTGGTGTCATCTGCAAACTCCCTGGGGGTGCCCTCAAGCCCCTTATCCCAAAGCCAGCCCTGGAAAGCTGCATTGAGCTTTGAGGTCTGGACATAGAGAAATATCCTGGAGAAGATGAAGTAGAAGCCTTGTGGCTCCCTCAGAGTTTGGGAATGAGCTGCAAAGTGAGTAAGTAGCTCAGGAGGTTCGTGGTTGTGGTACCCGAGATGAAACATTTCTCCTGGTCCTTCCAGTGGTGTCACCTTTGTGGGGACAGAAATCTCCTCTCCTGGGAGGCCACCAAAGACCTGCCCCCATCAGTGCCACAACCACTGCCACCCCCAGAGAGCCCCTTCCCTCCCTGGGCTCTCATCTGCCCCCTGTGTCTGTGCTGTTGCTGCTCTTTATGCAGTGTCTGGGGAAAGGTCCCATTTTCAGCCATCCACGGCCCCCTTCATCCCCTGTCCTGCTCCCAGCTCTGTCCTGGATCCTTCCCTCAGGCTCTGTTGGAACATCTGCCCTCCCCTGTTTCCCTCCTGGAGGAGCTGAGCACTTCTTTGGTTACTGCAAGCCTTAATTTGGTCAATTCCTGATTGATCCGTACATTTTCCTGCCCCATATCTTTAATTCCTTAAGGGCTTTTGGTAATTATTTGTGCTGGAGAGAGGCTCCATCTGCTTTAGTGGCATCTCCAGTGTCCTTTAGCCTCTCTGCTGGCATTAAACAGGACTGGTGCCAGCGCCAACCCATTTGGCATCCCCCTGATCCCTGTAATTCCCAGCTCAGTTTGGTGTCATTTAACCTTAACTCCTATTTAAAATCTCTTGCCTATTTTTCTGTCTGTGTGATCGAATCCCTCCCAGAGCCAATTCTGATTTTTTAAAAGAGACTTCAGGTGCTCAGAACCCTTGTCTGAAGCCCATTAAGTTTCTTTTTGTTTGCACCTCCCCTTCCCCACTGTCTCCAGAAGCAGAAAGAGCCAGGGCTGTCATCAAGGTGTTATTTCCAACCTCTCTTCTTGTCATGGTCTGTCACTTTTTTTTGCGTGTCGTGTTCAGCCCCTGCATTTCAGGCTACATTTTTTTTCCCTAGGAAATGAGAATAATCCACATTTTCAGAAGTGTTCAAGCATTCAGCACATCCTGGGTATCCACCCACCATTAGCTGAGCACAACTGAAAAGTAGTTCCTGAAATATCCAAGGCAATAATTTTCCTGTGTTTTATTATAAGTTTCTCTTTTTTTTTTTTTTTTTTTTTTTTTTTTTTTTTTTTCTTTTTTTTTATTATATTTTTTTTTTTTTTTTTTTTTTTTTTTTTTTTTTTTTTTTTAATGGCTTATTATTACTTCTTTTATTCCATGCCAGTTTGGAGATGTGGATACAGCAAATCATTTCTCAGGGTCAGCTTTTGTTTTTAGTAGATGGTTCTTTTGCATCTCTGCAGGGTTTTTCGGGTTTTTTTTTTTGTTACTTTCCCACTTGTCCTTGACTTTGGGGGGAAAAATATGATTGTTATCTGTGTTAATTAGGAAAAAATCCAGGGCCCCTCTGGTCTCCCTGATGTTCTGAGAGCGTGCCAGGCTGCTTTTGGTTCACCCTTAAAAGGAGAAATTAAAGATTATTAAACCTGTGTAACTGTCCTGAATCAAAAAAAAAAAAAAAATTAATCCCTGCTATGGTAAACCATTAAAGATTCATAACTGCAATAAAACAGGCTAATCAAATTTGGATTTTTTATTGTTTTGGTGCTGCAGTGAACTCTGTGCTCCTTGTTTGAGCAGCAGCATCCACTCCTGGGGGCTGCCTGAAAGACCTGGGAGATGATATTTGTGCACCTGAGGGGGTGTTTTCTCTTGGCACTTTTGGCCCTGCCATAATTCCCCTCCCCTGCTGATGTTGGTAATCAGCAATTCTGTGACAGTGGATTTAAAGCTGACAGAGCTCCAGGGGAACCTGAGATATTTGTGGAGCCCCATGGCTGGGGACGTGGGGGTTTGTGTCATTTGCCTTCCCCTGGGATCCTTCCCTCTGCACTTCTGGGAGGTTTTAGGTCACTTCCAACACAAACCATTGAACTTTGTGATGAAGAATGAAGCAAATCTGGACTCAATGATCATAAAGGTCTTTTCCAACCCAAATGCACCCCTGGTGCTCTTGCTGCAGGTTCTGTTTCCCCTCGGCACCACTCCAAGGATCCTTCCAGCCCCTCTGAGCCTCCTCTGTCCTTAGAGCAGAGGGAAGGGCAAACAGGAGCCTTTCTCTGGCTTCTCGTTATTTCCAGCATTATTTTGTGTAGCTCCATCCAGCCCCTCCACATGATCTCCTCTCTAAATTTAACAGGCCTAATCTCTTCCATCTGTCCTTTCACAGCCACCTTCATCTGATACTGATCATTTTTGTTTCACTTCTCTGGAGTTTTTCTCTCCCTGTGTCTCCTTGCTGGCCAGGCAGAGAAGAAAATCCTTACTGTGTTTTGGTGGAGCTGAGCTGGTTAAGCAAAGATAGGAAAGGGTAGTTTTAAAAAATGTGATTTTTCAGGAACAGGGTGAATTGTGATATGGAGCAGCCCTGGATGCCCTGGGAGCATAGAGGAAGAGGAGCTGGGATGAAGGATGGGACACCAAATGTGTCTCAAGCAAGGCCAGGCTCTCAGGGAAGCTCCTGGTTACAGCAAAGTGAAATCTCTTGCTCGTTGTTGTAGGACACCAAATAAAGATGAAAGACTCCAAATATTTCAGAAGGCAAAGAGCACAGAAAAAAGGCTTTATTGTCTAATTCTTACTGCCTTTTATAAGGTGTTCCCATCCAGACTGAACATGGTTGGTGAATAGGAACGACGCCTCTCTGACCCCATTGGTTAAACCAGAGAAACAGCAAAACACCACCTGGAGAAAGATTGTTCTGAGAAAGGAGAGTTGTTTGCCAAGATTGTTTTGAGAAGAAACTTTCTTGAGAATTTTTTTCCTGGGGAAAAAGTCAGCAGCTGCCAGCAGGCTGAAATCTCTCAGACATAGAAATATCAGGCCCACAGTTGCCCACAAAATGAAATCTCCCAGGAGCAGCTGGGGAGGAAACAGCAGAGGAGAGATGGAATGCAGCTGCCCCAGATGCTGCAGTCCACAGGGTGCTGGAGGCTGTGGTGGGACCCTCCCTGCTGCATGCAGAGATCTGAGCTTTGGGCCTTCCACAGATGGTTCCTGGCCCCCCAGAGCAGCAGCAGCGGCAGGGGCTGGAGGCCTTGATGTTCTTTGGGGTTGGTCTGGTTGATGGAGGAGACTGAGCAGATCAGTCTGAGTTGGGATCCTGAACAGGCCCCTCCAGGCTCCACAGGCTGGTCCTCACTGGCTGCCAGCTTGAGGCGTTGGTCTCCATCCAACAGCGTTTTCCCTGGTCCCTCCAATTGCTGTGTCCCTAATCTGGAGCTGGATTAGATTAGGCAGCACCTCCCTGCTGGGACAGGAAAGTGTCACTCTCAACAGGAAAGCCCCAAGGGCTTGCCAGGCTGGCTTGTTTTGGACAGACAGGTGTCTGCCAGGGAAAGATGGAGCTTCTCTTGGAATGGAGAATGTAAAACCCTCTCCCTCTGAATTATTATAATTTTGAAATTAAGGGGCTTTCAATGAAAGACATGGGAATAGGAATAACAGTTCTTTAGTAGGAAGATTAAAAAACACAAATGTGATAGTACAAAAAAACAAGCAAAAAAAATAAAACCAAAAAATCCTAAAAACACTGACAGAATCAGAACACGAACTGACCCCCTGTTGGTCAGGGTGTTGGTGTCAGTCCAAATAAATCCTCCTGCAGTGCCAGATGTGGTTCTGTTGGAGCAGAGATGATCCTGTAGAAGGGCCCAGTGGTGCTGAGCTGGGTCTGGTCTCCCTCTGGGAATCCAAACAGGCTGTGCTGCTGTTCTCAATGCCAGGTTTGATCCAGGTGGGAATTCCGGGCTCCTCTCCCTGGGTGGAGCATCTCCATATGGGATGATGGAATTGTCTCAGCCCTGCAGTGAGCCTGGATGGCCCATGGACAGCAGAGATCCCCTGGGGGGGGGATGGGGCCTGGAAGGGATAAAAACCACTTCCCCATCTGGTTTTAACAGCAGATCTTCCCCCGGAGTGATGAGGGATGGATCCTGGAAGAGATAAGAACACTGCCCCAGCTGGTTTTAATAGAAGATATCCTCCAGAGTGATGAGGGATGGATCCTGGAAGAGATAAGAACACTGCCCCAGCTGGTTTTAATAGAAGATATCCTCCAGAGTGATGAGGGATAGGTCCTGGAAGGGATAAAGAACACTATCCCAGCTGGTTTAACAGCAGATCTCCCCCCAGAATGATGAGGGACAGGTCCTGGAAGAGGTAAGAACACTGCCCCAGCTGGTTTAACAGCTGTCCATTAACAGAATACACCCCAGAGTTATGAGGAATGGGTTATACAGGAGACAAAAAAAAACACCTCTCCCAGCCAGTTTCAACAGAACCAATAGAACACACATTTTTGTTTACATCTTGCCACCCAAGACACAGACTCAGTCCATCCTGGTTCCGCAGGTGGGAGACCAGATCCTGGAGGTGAACGGGCGGAGCTTCCTGAGCATCCCCCACGACGAGGCCGTGAAGCTGCTCAAGTCCTCCCGCCACCTGATGATGACGGTGAAGGACATCGGGCGCCTGCCCCACGCCCGCACCACGGTGGACGAGACCCGCTGGATCACCAGCTCCCAGCTCGGGGAGACCCTGGTCAGCTCAGCAGGGTACGTGTCTCTGGGGGGGCCTGAGGTCGATCCTCACACCTTCACCATTAAATGTGGGGGGTTTTAGCTTCTTTTCTGCTTGAGTTGGGATTGAATGATCAAGAGATGTTGTTTCATGTTTGGATTCAGGTGTTTATTAATTCTTGTCTGTGTTATAGTTTCACAAGCTGTGAGTTCTGGCTAACAAAGTAAAATGGCTCTTCATCTCTCTACAGAAGAACAAACTGTCCAATTAAGAAATGACACCTGAATTATTTTTACTTTTAACCCAATAACCAACCACCCGTGGCCCTCAATGCAAACTTTTCTATCCAATTACAAAACACCACCCACACCCATGAAGAAGATGGTGAAAAAGGACTCAGCCTACACCCTAAAATCTCCATCTTACTTTATATATCTACTACTATATTCTAAACTCTTAAATTCCAAGTTTTCCACCCTGTGATATCACACACTTCTATCCAAACTCCACACCCACAATCCCAGTGCTGTCACTCAATTTTGGGTGCCTTTTCCAAGGCCTCAGGTCAATGCAGTGTGTTCCTGGGGGTCAGTGCCTGTCCAGCACAGAAAGTCTGGAATTCTCAGTGCCCAGGGTTTTAACACATGCCTGGGGAGTTTTTTTTGGGGGGTTCTGTCAGCTCAGAGCCCCTGGGGGTGCTGAGAGGCCCCTGGGAAGGTGAGGACCTCCAGCCTGTCCATGGAGCTCCCCATTCTGGGGTCTGGCTCCTGTATCAGGGAAGCCTCTCTGGCCTCTAGGTTTGTAGTGGTTTCAAGTTTGCCTATTTCTGTTTCCTGCACTAATTTAATGCAGTGGTTTGGGTGCCCACTAGAATTATTTACCCTTTTTCTGCTGTGAGATAGGATTAGGAGAAAAGCAAAGAGGACTCAAAACTTAAAAGGGTATAAAGGTAGTTTTATTAAGAAAACTACAAGAGGAAAAAAAATTAATAATTAGAATAAAACTTTGAAAACACTCCCCTCACCCCAAACAGCTTCTTTTCTTTCTTACTGACAACCTATAGAGACAAAACTTGGAACCTTAAGTCGGTTTATCACCTATAATATAGTCTTTCAACACATTATTTAGAGAGAGAAGTCTCTTTTTGTCTGCCATGGAAACTTCCCCACAAGAAAGAACAGTTCTCTTGTGGCTTTTAATTCTCACAAATAACAGCCACCTGGGAATCTGCCTCTGTGAAGTCCCTCCTGTATCCCAAAGCCTTCCCACAGCTGCAATATGGGCCAGGCAGGTCTGGACAATGTTGTGCTGCCCCTTCCCCTTCTCCCCACCAGAAGCTTTTGGGTCTGCAGAGAGGAGAGCAGGTGCCAGGTGCCGTGACAAGTGACAAGTGACAGGGGTTCAGAGCTAACTGCTCTTCTCCCTCCTCACAGGGCAGTGGGTGACCACGCCATGGACGTGGCAGCCAGGGTAAGACATTCCTGATGCCTTGTGGAAATGTCACTGCTTGTTGTGTTTTGTTTTCCCTGGGAGGGAGGGACCTGTGCATCCCACAGCTGCTTTGGGATTTTAACGGGCCTTTCTCCTCCCCAGTGGAGTGTTCTGCAGTGACACAGTGGTGTCCCCTCTCCTGTGCCACTTCCAAGCACATCTGGTGCCCTCCAGCCTTAATGGGCAAGGGCAATGACCACCCGTGGACATGGAGTCCACCCTGCAGAGGTGACCATGGTTCCTCCCTCACATGGCTGTCTCTGGGCCCTGCCAGCTGCAGGGATCTGTCCCAGCCCTCTCCAGGCTCAGGGACTGACCCTGTGCTGTGCCTGCAGCTCTGTGCCAGCATCTTCTCCCCACACCTCCTTGCAAAGAATATTGCTTTTTACATGGAAATGAAGCAGGGAGGTTTCACAGGTGGCTCTCACTGATAACAGCTTTGTACTCTTTGCTGGCAAAACATGTTCCCCAGCCTCTGCTCCTCTCTGTGTCTGGCATAGTCGGGGTCTTGTCTGGCTCCATATCCCTGTGCCAGCTCTGCCTGGGAGGAAACACTAAGAACCTCCCCTCAGAAATCCCTCTGAAAGAGAAAAAGCCTTTCATCTGCAGCCAGGCTTGTCTCTCCCTGGGGCTCCTTTGGTTGCCAATGGCTCTTTCTTCACTGGGGTCTGCTTCAAGCTGGCAGTGGGGGCACATGTGCCTTTTCCATAGGATGGGGAGCTGGCCTGTCTCCTGTGGTACCAGTTCCCCCAGGGAGGAGCACAGCCTGGGATTAAATCACTGCCTGGTTGGAGGATGGGATCTCTGCTTGCTGAAAAGGGATGGGAAAATCAGCTGGTGCTGCATGAACTCAGAGAACTGGAGTATCACATAATATCCTGAGCTGGAAGGGACTGAAGGGATCACCCAGCCCAGCCCCTGTCCCTGCACAGACCCCCCCAACAATCCCCCCCTGGGCATCCCTGGCAGTGCTGTCCAAAGGCTCCTGGAGCTCTGTGCCCATTCCCTGGGGAGCCTGGGCAGTGCCAGCACCCTCTGGGGGAAGAGCCTTTCCCTGCTCTGCAGCCTGAGCCTGCCCTGGACAGAGCAAAGCTCAGCTCCTCTGATCATGGTTCTGGAGTTACCCAAACAAGTGGTGGCACTGAAAGGCTGATGAATTCCTGGGGATACCTTCCAAAATCCTCCTTCCAGTCTATTCCCAGCTCCTCCACAGGCAGTGTCTGGCACACAAGCAGAGAGGGCTGAGGGCAGAGCAGGGGCACAGTCCCTGTGCAGCCCAACTGTCTCAGCAGAGCACTGCCCCCCTTCCCACTGCCAAGCCCTTGGTGTCCCCAACCTGTCCCCTGTCCCCTGCAGCCCGTGTTCTACCGGGGGCTGGCAGGCTCTCAGGTGACCCTGAGCACCATGGTGAACCAGACCCGAGTCATGCTGGAGGAGCAGGCACGGCACCTGCTCAACGAACAGGAGAGAGCCACCATGGGCTACTACCTGGATGAGTACAAGGAGGGAAACATCTCTGTGGATGCCCTGGTCATGGCCCTCTTCGAGCTGCTCAACACTCACGCCAAGGTGAGGCCCTCACCAGGGCAGGGGCTGCTCCTTGGGGCTGGTGGGCTGAGCAGGGTCACTGTCATGATGTGGGGACTGTCACAGCGCAGGCATTGTCACAGTGTGGACAATTGTCTGACACTGGACAACTGTCACGGTGTGGACATTGTCACGGTGTGGACACTGTCACGGTGTGGACATTGTCACGGTGTGGACATTGTCACAGTGTGGACACTGTCACGGTGTGGACACTGTCACGGTGTGGACACTGTCACGGTGTGGTCCCGTGCCCTCCAAGGTGATCTGCTCAGGGAAAGGGGGAGGGTACAAGAGCCAAATCAACATAATCATTGATANCTGTGTTGCGTAATAATAATAATAATAATAATAATAATAATAAAATAGTGGAACCAGCAGAGAATTCCACCCTGGTGTGGGTTGGAAGGGATTAAAAATCACCTTATTCCACCCTCAGCCATGGGCAGGGACACCTCCCACTGTCCCAGGCTGCTCCAAGCCCCAATGTCCAGCCTGGCCTTGGGCACTGCCAGGGATCCAGGGGCAGCCCCAGATGGTCTGGGCACCCTGTGCCAGGCCCATTCTGGGGGATGCAGGCTGGTATTCAGTGGCAGAGGAGCTTCTGGTAACACTTAGGACCAAACCTCCTCCATCACATCCCACTGCCACTGCTGACCATGGTGGGAGGGAGCTCTCCAGCTTCCCAGGAATGTGACTGTGCTCCAACCTGTCTGTGCCTGTGTGTGCCCGGCCAGTTCTCGCTGCTCTCCGAGGTGCGGGGGGTGATCTCCCCGCAGGACCTCGACCGCTTCGACAACCTGGTGCTGAAGAGGGAGATCGAGTCCATGAAGGCCCGGCAGCCCGCGGCGCCCAGCACCGACTCCTACTCCATGCTGTCCTACAGCGACACCGTCTCGTCCTCCAGCAGCCACTTCACTGCCACCACCGTCAGCTCGGCACGGGTGGGTCCCTCCTGTCCTGTCACTCCTCCTCCTGGCGATCCTACAGCAAACTGGGCTGTAAAGCCATTCCACCCATCCCTGCCCAGCTTCCCCCATGGATTCCTCTAAAGCTTTCATTTTTATGGGATTTGTAGGGTGATGCCATGAGGTGCTGAGTGTCTCTGTGCCCCTGACACCGAGGTGCTGCTGTCCCCTGTTTGAGGGCTGTGTGTCCCTTTATCCCAGTGGGGGACAGAGCTCCCAGAACCCCACTGGAGCTGCATCCAGGCAGAAATCCCAGCCATGCCCCATGCCGTGTCATGCCTGCTCTTCAATCACCCCCCTAAGATGATTCAATCCCTCCTTCAATCCCTCCCTAAGGATGATGCCTGCTCCCCATCCCAGTGGGAGCCACGGTGGCCAGGCAGCTGCATCCCATTCCCAGCCCAGTCTCCAGCACTCAGCAGCACTCCCACGTCTCTCTGCCAGGCCCCTGTCGCACGCACTGTCTAATTAAGTTACTGTAATCACCTCAGACTGTGCAGGCACACAGCCCCCAAATTAATTTCCTCGCCATAAAAATGCCTTTCATCATAAATGCATTAGTAACCTTGGAAATTAAACCCTTCATGGAAAAAAAAAAAAAGGAACAATGTGCTGGTTCCTCAGCCAGGAAAGCAGCCCACGGTGGTGGGATGGGGCTGTGGAGGGTCCACCCAGCACAGCCTGCAGAGGAGAGAGGAGGGGGCTTTCCTGGGGCTCTGCCTGCCTAAGAGACACCTCAGAGAGTGTCAGAGCATCAGAGCTGTGCTTTTGTCCTGGTAAATCCACAAGTGCCCACAGGAGAGCCACCTGCTCAGGTCAGGAGGGATTTCAGTGAGATCCTTTCTGGATCTGCATAAACAAAGCGAGTTTTGCTCTGCTCTCCGAGGAGCTGCTGGGAAAACTTTCCTGAGGTGTGCCAGGATTGTGTGCTGAGTGTGACACCCCTCTCTCACACTGTCCCATGTGCTGCAGGTGTGCCTCCTGCTCCACAACACGTGCCAAATGTGGCTGCCTGGGCTGGTGTGTGAGCAGTGGCCCAGCCCCACCTGCACACGAGCCCAGAGCTCGGGGAGGGACCCCAGGGTGCTGCTGTGGCACAAAGAAGGAAGTGGCACCACTGCTTTAAAAGCTTCCTTCAAGAGCAGGTGTCCTTCAGTGTCCCTGCAGGGCCTCCGTGGCTGTGTGGCACCTCTTCCCATGGGTGTGAGAACACACCCTGCTGCTCCAGGCTCTGCCTGATGATGGGAATGCTGCCACTGGAGATGTCTGTGCCCACTCCTGCTGGAGCAGCTGCCAAGCAAAGAGCACCAGCTCATGCTGGATGGGTGCTTGGGTGGCAGCAGAGAGATCAGCCAGAGCTCCCAAAGTGTTCCCTCTGCCCTCAGCCCCTGCTGCTGAGTCCTCCTCCTCCTTGGGGCTCACCCCAGCCCTCCCGGCAGCCCTGGCTGTGGATCCTGTGGGGTGGGTTTGGGATGAGGGCAGCGCCGTGCCGGGGTTTGCTCAGCTTTGCTCTGCACCTCCCCTGACAGAACATTTCTGCTTTTGTGCTTGTTTCCCTCTGCTCTCCCCCTGGCACATCCCAGGAGCGGCTGCTGTGGCTCATAGACCTGATGGAGGTAGGGCTGCAGTGCCTGGTCAGTGTGTGTGGGCAGGGGAGGGACGGGCTGGCTGGGGGGGGTTGCAGCTGCTGCACATGCACGGCCACCTCGTGTCACCCACCTCTGCTGTCCCTCCGTGTCTGTGCACAGGAGAGATCCTGCCCCCAGTCCCTGGTGCTGCAGTGCACGCAAGGCTCAGCTTGAACCAGGCCCAGCTGCTACCTGAGTGCCAGGGGCACCTCAGGAATGGCGTTTTGGAGGGACCTGGAGCCTGGCAGAGCCCACACTGCCCTGCCCTGCCCTGCCCTGCCCTGCCCTGCCCTGCCTGCTGCTGTGCTCTGTGCCAGCTGGGTGGGCACCCTGCCTAAAAACCAATAGAAAATCATAGAACACAGCTGGTTTGGGTTGAAGGGACCTTTAAAGCCCATCTGATTCACCCGCCCTGCAGTGAGCAGGGACATCTTCAACCAGACCAAGGTGCTCAGAGCCCCATCCAGCCTGGCCTTGGATGTTTCCAGGGACCCAGGGGCAGCCACAGCTTCTCTGGGCACCCTGTGCCAGGGCCTGCCCACCCTTGTTGTAAAACACAATTTCCTTCTATCATCTAAACTGACCTTTTTTTAGTTTAAAACCATTTCCCTCCGTGTTATCACAACAAGCCCTGTTAAAAAATCTGTCCCCTCTCCAGGCAATGAAATGCCACAACAAGGTCTCTGCAGAGAGATTTACCTTTTGTCCTGGTAAATCCACAAGTGCCCACCTGAGAGCCACCTGCTCAGGTCAGGAGGGATTTCAGTGAGATCCTTTCTGGATCTGCATAAACAAAGTGAGCTTTGCTCTGCTCTCCAAGGAGCTGCTGGGAAAGCTTTCCTTGTTTCCTAAGAGGGAAAACTTTTCCCTCTCGTCCAGGCTGAGCAGCCCCAGCGCTCTCAGCAGGCTGCTCACATCCCAGCACACACATCCTTAGGATGGGGGAGAATTTTCCTCGTGGGCCTTGGGTGTGCAGAACTCCATGGTGCAGTTCAGGGGGTCAGTGCACTCACTCTGTGTGTGCGAAATCCTCCCCCAGGCAGTGGAGGGGGTGGGAGTGGGTGACCAAACACAGTGACACCAGACCTGGCCCGTGCCTTGGTGAGTGAACCCCCACCAAAACCAAGCTGGGGGAGGCTGGCCAGACTCTGCCGTGGGATAAATTACTCCATTAAGGAATCCTTGAAGGATGTTTGGGAATGAGGCAATGCTGTGTTTGATGGTGCCAGCCACGGGTGCTCAGCCACTGAGTGTCACCAGCACCTCCTGGAAATCCTGGGACTCCAGATGAGTCCTTCAGGGCAGAGATGAGCTGCAGACTGCAATAATCAGGTCCAGCATGTCTGACCAGTATTTTGGCATATTTTGGGATTTTCCTGGCATTCCCTTTGTCCCTACCTCCTGCCCAACCCTCAGTGTTGGGATGAAGGGATTGATATCCCTGTGGGGTTTGTTTTTCCTCTCCAGCACCTCCTAGCAAAGCTGCTGCCATCCAGAGGTGCCTTTTCCTCCCAGGGCCGGTTCTAGAAGTGCTGCCTTGCCCCCAGCTCCCTGGGATATCCCAAATGGAGGGTTCTCACGGGCTGGGAATGATTCTCTCAGAGGATGAGGATAAGGACAGAGTGAAACCATCGTGTGGAGGTCATTATACATGCTTAGAGCCTCTAAAATCTGGAGCAGAGGCCTGTGGCTCCTCCATCCCTGTGGCTGCATTCCAGAGGGGGAGATGGAAGGGAGGAGAGGAGGGAAGCCAGGTTTGTTCCCAGGCTGGTGCAGTTGTTCAAAATTGAAACCCTGCAGGACTCAGGCTGCGTAGCTGAGCAAAGCTCTCGTTAGCAGTAACTGCAAATTAGGGGATTGATTTGGAGCTGAGAAGTTAATGAAAGGTTGGGCTGTGTTCCCTGGGGAGGTGGCAGTTTCTCCACCCTTTAATCTGCAAATGAAAACTCTTCCTGTCTGAAAGATGCTCTGCAGCTCCATCAATCCTGCTGGGGACTCTGTTTAGATTAAGAAGGACAAATATTTCTCAGCTGCTCTGAGGAGGGGCTGGAAGGGCCTCACCTGGCCCCAGGTTCCATGAGGAACTGGAAAATAGATGGGGTAGAGGAGCAGGAGGGAGCGGCCTTGTCAATAGAGACTCATTTCTCAGGGCAGTGGCTTCTGTGAGTCTTTCAAGGGAAATCCAGGAAGGCACAGCCTCAAAATAGCCAATTCCTGAAAGCAAATGTGCTTAAAAGCCCTCGTGTTTTATGGGCCAGAGCAATCACTGTTTAATTCCCTTTGCCCCTAAAGAACCGAGCCTGGGGAAAGGCAAATCTCCTGCTCAAACACTGCAGCAGCCAGAGGTGCCCTGAGCAGGAGGAGCAGCAGCGTCAGTGTCCCTGGCTGGGGGGACAGAGCTGGCAGTGGCACTGGGGACACAGGGACAGTGTCTGCAGAGGAGCCACAGCTCAGGACAGAGTGGTCCTTGCTGCCAGGCCAGAGCTGGGATGTGGCCTGTGATTGCACAGGGTTGAAGGAAATGGCCCTGGCAGGTTTTAGGGGGAATTGGGCAGATTATTCTCATTTTATTGGTGATACAACTGCGAGAGTTTGGCTGCTGCCAGTCACTCCCCAGAGAAGCTGTGGCTGCCCCTGGATCTCTGAAAGTGTCCAAAGCTACACTGGACAGGGCTTGGAACAACCTGGGATAGTGGAAGATATCCCAGCCTTGGAGGTTGGAATTAGATGATCTTTAAAGTCCTTTCCAACCCAAATCCTTCTGTGATTCTGTTTAAAAAGCCACCTCCCCTTATGTTGGAATAACTGAGGATGACACCCCCCTGTGCCAGAGGAAGGTTTCCCAACCCAGGCCTGTACCTGTCCCTCCCTGAACAAGCTGTTTCTTTGTGTTCTTATTATCCAGGGCTCCTTCAGAAGCCACAGGGATAAAAGCACTTTGCATCAATGTTTTTGCTGCTCCTCTAATGGTCTAAATTGTCTCCCGTGTCTATTTTGGGACGTGAACATCTCACAGGCACAGCAGCAGCCTCCAGCAGCTGGGGGAGATGCAGATGCACCAGCATTTCAGCTAATCAGCTGTTTACCCTGCAATAAATAACAGGCACTTAAGCACAAACTGTGCCCTGCCCCATCCAAACAGCCCTGTGAGCGTGACAGGAGCTGAGTTCAGCCTTCCTGAGCTGAGGGAGGGGAGGCTGAGGCTGGGTTTGTCCTGGCAGGGGCACCAGGGGAGCTGGGGATGGTCCTCTGTGGCAGAGGATTCCCTGAGCTGCACCCCCAGCCCTGCTGTGCCTCCTACTCTGCCCCCCTGACTTGGCCAGGTTTGCTCTGCTCACCTGCATCCGTGGCCTGAGAGATTCACACAGGAAATCCCTTCTGGATTTCTGGAGCTGTGATATCCTCAGAACTGTGGTGTGGCATTTCCTGGTGACATCTTTGGACTCATAAAGCAGTGGCTTCTCTTTGCATCTGAGACCCACTGCTCTGGGTTGCAGGGGAGGAGAGTTTTAAATTTCTATTGTCTTTCCTCTGGGAAAAAAAATACAATGCAGGTGTTGAACCTGCAGCCCTCAGGGCTGGTTCCTTCCCTCCTTCCAAATCTGGCAGGAGCAGCTGATTTGGGCCTAGAGGAGCTCACCCCAACATATCAGGTCCACCTACCATGCTCTGAGCACATTCCTTAGGGTGAATTTTCCTTGGGAGAGCCTGTATCCCAACAAAGCTGGGGGTCTCCAGGGCACCCCCAAGGACGCAAAAACCTTTGGGGAGGGGTTTGGAGCATCCCTCTGCCTGCCCCATCACGCTGTCACTGTGCTGGTTGCTCCTGCTGCTGTGCCATGGTTCTCTCTTCCTTCTCTGCCCTCTCAGAACACGTCAGAACTGGAGGGAGCTGGGGACTGCCACCAGAGCAGCATCAACACCCTGCCAGATGTGTCCCTGGTAAGGCCCTGCTCAGGGGCTGGGTGGGGCAGGGGGCACACTGGGGGTACTGGGTTGGGCCTCAGCTTCAGCAGCTCTGCCCCATCAATGCCCCAGGGGGGTCACTGAACTCAGCTCATCAGATGGGTCCAGGAGAAGGGTTCTGGCTGGCTGCATAGGAGCAGCAAACCAAAGCAAAGGTTGGGTGGGTTGTATGAGCTGTGCTCATTTGTGAGTCACATTCTCGTTGTCAGAAGGTCGGGAAAGTGTTTGTGTAACACTTGCCAGGTCAGGAAGGTGTTTCTATAACAACCAGCCCCTTTAGCCGTGGTCAGCGTGAGGAGATGAAGATTCACCGACACTGAGCCCAGATTCATTGACTCTGAGCCCGGCCACGGTGTCCTACAAACTGTGCTTGCTTTGGCAGGATGACCTCTCCTCCTTCCCAGAGGAACCACCCAACTTCAACCCTCCTCCTCCTCCATCAGCCCCCCAGACCCTGGACCCCTCCTCTGCCCAGCACCGTCTCCCGGGGAAGGACAAGCCCAAACGTCCCTCCTCCGAGTCCTCCCAGTCCGGCCTTTTCTTCGTGGCCCCCCGAAACCCCTCTCCCCCTCCCAAGGCCCCCGAGAAGGACACGGTCAGCGTCACCTCCACGTCCACTGAGGATTCCGCCCCCAGCGCCATCTACGCCACCATCTCCCCGTCCCCGCGCGGCTCCCGCAGGCCGGGGGACACCGCCCCGCTGTCCCTGCTCAGCCAGCACCCCATCGGGCCCTTCCCCAGGGTGCAGAGCCCCACCAGGCTGAAGAGCCCGTCCCCAGAGGGGCTGCAGAGCCCCCCGGCCCCATCTCCTCCTCCTCCACCACCCTCGCACCCCGCGCCCCCTCCCCCGGACAAGGGCAGCCCCCAGGCCGGGGCCAACCAGCATTTCATCATGGTGGAGGTGCACCAGCCCAACAGTGAGCCCGATGTCAACGAAGTGAGGCCCCTGCCACAGGCCAGAGGTGAGTGTCAGCTGAGCAGATGGAAAAAAAACCATCCCCGGGGTGTTGGGAGAGAGATAAATGGGACAGGACACGGATCTCACAGAGTTTCAGGTCTTGGGAGGGGTGTCGTGAGCCAAAGGCTGGAGCATCTCTACTATGGAGAGTGAGGGCACTGAGGGTGCTCATCTGGAGAACAGGGAGAGCTCAGAGTTCCTGCCAGGACCTAAAGAGGCTCCAGGAGAGTTGGAGAGGAACTGGGGACAAGGCATGGATGGGCAGGACACAGAGAATGGCTTCCCACTGCCAGAGGACAGGGCTGGATGGGAGATTGGGCAGGAATTGTTCCCTGGCAGGGTGGGCAGGCCCTGGCACAGGGTGCCCAGAGCAGCTGTGGCTGCCCCTGGATCCCTGGCAGTGCCCAAGGCCAGGCTGGACAGGGCTCAGTCTAGTGGAAGATGTCCCTGCCCATCACAGAGATTGGCATGACATGAGCTTTAAGACCCTTTCTAACCCAGGCCATTCTGTGATCTCAAGGACCAGAAATAATTCTGGTCCTTTCCCGTTAACTGTGTATTTTGTGGGGGGAGTTGTAAATTCTAACTGTGCCCACACTGAGCTCGAGAGTCTCATTTATCCCAGGAAAAAGAAGTGGAGGTAAGGGAGCAGCGTGTGGGGCCCCATGGGTCCCTCTGAGACAGAGAGGGAAGTGGGGTCCCAGAGGAATCCCAGGATCCCTCGGAGATGGAGAGAAAAAGGCGATTAAGAGGGGGGTCTCTCAGAGATGGAGAGAAAAGGAGGATCCAGGGGGGGTCTTGGAGATGGAGAGAGAAGAGGGGCACCAGGGGAATCCCGGGATCCCTCAGAGATGGAGAGAAAAGGGGGATTCAGGGAGATCTGTCGGAGATGGAGAGGCAAGGAGGATCCAGGGCAATCCCGGGGGCCCAGGGGGATCCAGGGCGATTCCGTGGATCCAGAACAATCCTGGGAATCCAGGATAATCCCGGTGGTCCAGGACAATCCTGGTGGTCCAGAAGGATCCAGGGCAATCTCAGAAATCCATGGCAATCCCGGGGATCCAGGACAATCCCGTGGATTCAGGACAATCTCGGGGGTCCCGGAGCGTCCCCGGCCCCCCCC
>VWZU01013214.1:20717-83552 GCA_013397095.1 Sterrhoptilus dennistouni | reverse complement strand
TTTTTTTTTTTTTTCCTATTTTGGTGTAATTGTGTTATATTACAAAATAGAAGGTTTTGAAAAATTCAGATATTTTGAAAACCTAAAACGAAGGGTTACAAATACTGTCAACAGCAAGTAAGTTGGGTCAGATCTGCTAATGAAAGGGAACAATTTTGTCAACAAAAAGCCTTCTGTTTTTTTTTGCTTATCTTACCCTAATCTACTCACATTTTTCACGTCATCTTGGGTACAAGACATATCTTAGGCATAATTATGCTAAACCTATTCTGCTCACAGATTCTGGTCCTTGCCGAAAAACATGAATGAAGAATTAAATGGAAGCCTACTGTAATCGTAGCATGAATTTTTGTAAGAAACTAATGTTATCACCTGTCTTCATATTTAAATTTTCCCCATTTATTAAAAAAGGAAAAAAAGGTTTTGGCATGTATCAGCAGTCTTCTTGAAAACTTTGAATGAAGTTAAATTGTTGAGATTCTGTAAAAAATGACATGAAACTGGAGATAAACCTTCAATAATAGGTAAGTCCTGTTCTTTTCAGCTGTCATTGTAACATACTGTGGCAGAAGCCTCTGCTCTTGCTAGCACAAAGAGATTTAGATTTCTATATTCCCCTGTAATTGTTTATTAAGAGATTCTTTTTATTGACTTTAGAAATTTAATAGGGAATACAAGGAATTGGGAAGATAATGCCATTTTTCTCAATCCCACTTTTTTCCTTTGAACTATGAACTGGTTTTGATAACTGAACAGGTGTATTTGCATTTGGCTTTATTCACTACTGGTTTACTATGCTATTTGTGAAGGCAATGAAAATAGTTACAAATTCAATTAAAACTCAAATATTTTCACTCATGGCTGAACTTGGCTTTGCCCTTTGTCCATGAGTAGCAGTTGTAGCTGCATTGTCTAGACTTAATTACATTTTGATTGAGTTTTAAACCTTCTTTACAGATGATGACATACCAAGAGATTACACAACCCTTTCAATAATGGATGGAAAAGCACTTTTTATGATTTCTTTTAAATATGGAAGACTCAGCCATAAGGAAAAAATACATTGCCAATAGAACAGAAATTAAAATTTGATAGTAATTTGACATGAAAAAAATGACATCAGAGGAATCATAGGAACCAGATTGTAAAATTGATATTTCCCATAACTGTCATCATTAGAGATCTTACCATTAGTACCAGCTGTATATCTACAGGCCATACTTATTTCAAAGTCAGCTGAATTACAAATGGAAAGGTAGTTGAAGTAGTTAAACTGCCTTCTAAGTTTAAAATTTAATTTACATTATTCTTTATGACATTTTAGTGTCATAACTGCCATAGATACAAAATAGCAACCTTTGAGCTACATAAAGAGAACTTTTTCCACTCTTTCCTTCATGGCACTCTGTTAGGTTGCTGAAAACTAAGGTTTTATAGTTCTACAGAAGTTTCTTCTATTGGAAGAACATAATGAAATCTTTGATTAACTTGTTTGTGCTGATAACCAGTTTGCATTTGATAAAGAATTTACTTTTTGGTAAAAAAATGCTCTGTATGTCAGTTAAAAGAAATTAATATAAAGCAACATTTTTAGAAGAGAAATTGTATTTTATTTTCCTTGGATTCATGACTCAGAATAAATGCTGAATGTGTTTGTAGGTGAAGAACTTCTAGTTGCATTCTGACAATGTTTCCATTTAAATTATCTGTGCTTTTGTTTACATGTGAAGAAAAAATTATTTGATCATAGATGGCCGAGTCAGAAATAGTTCAAGGAATTTTTGGCATCAGTTGTAGTTTGTGACCACCTATTCAACAGGTGAAATAAAAGGACATGAGGAGATGGAAAGGGGAATTAGGAAATTTATTTATTTATTTATTTAATATCTTGTATGTATAAACCCCTGTGATGTATTGACTGTATGCTTAATTATGTTGTTCTATCGTAACCTTTTCATTGCAACTTCTGAAACTTTCTAGTTTAGCAATTCCAAAGAAATGAGAACCCTTAAATTCTACTGTAATTTGGAAAATTAGCACAGCTGATTATAATAGTTCTACTAATGTCATTTAGCAGAGGAATATATATAACTAATTATTGTAAAATATGCTATATTGTTATATTTTAGTGAAGGACCAGTAGTTCTGAAAAGAGAAACTAAAGCAGCTGGTATCAAAATAACTTAACTGAGACAATTTACAATCTTACCAAGATAGTAAGTTTATGTTTATGCTACACACTTATAAACTGGAGTACAGAGAAAAATCTGGCTTTCCGTTGTACTCCCTCTGAAACAGAGAACTACCGGGGACCTAATTCAGTTTTCTAAAATCCAGCTGCAACAAAACAAGCTTCCTTCAAATTTTACAATTACAGTAGTTGCTAAACCATCCTAAACTCATGGGCAAGGTCTGATTCAGCTCTGCTGTTTTAATGAGACACTGCCTGCAGTTGGGCATATAAGAAAAACCAGCACTAAATAAGCATTTTGTAACTTCCTCACTCGTTAATCTTCTAAGGCAGGATAATTGCATTAGAAAGGTACAATTAAGAAGAGTACTTCCTTTCATTGTGTTCCTTCCTATCTCAGCTAACTCGCCTGCATGGATGTTATTTGTTTGCATGACCTGAATCAGACCTCACTCAATATATGGATAATGGACTGAAAGGTCAAGATATGCTTTAGTAAAGGAAGTGAACCTGGGGCCATAACTAAAAATGCTGCTATCCTAGTGAGATGCTTGGCTGGACTGTTCCAGACAGCATTGTTTGAGGTGTCTCTCCAATCTGTTTGAAAGTTGCATCTTTTCTTTCAGTACTGCCTTCTGCTGTCCTAGAATTTTACCTGATGAAAGCCATAGCCTTCTGTCTCCAAGAGAAACTCTTCAGCTGTTAGGTGGTAGCTGGTTCCTTTAGTTCCACTGTTTTGTACATGAGAACATGTGAAGTGAAGTGAACTGTCCTTGGCAGTGAGTACAGCTTTCCAGAGGAATGTATTAGCTCATTCCTGTTGGTCTCCTAATACTGAGTTAGAGTTTTGCTCAGAGCTCTGAGTGGGTTTCATAACAGTCATTGATAACTCACAGACCTTACTGCCTTTTTAAGAACATTTACTGGACTAATGAGTCTACAGAAGACAAGGTTATTTATTGCAAAAGTAAGTCTGGATTTGAGTATTTTCATTTATTGAGAAATAGCTGCAGTTATGCAATGATTAGAAGCTTGTAGCTAAGGGCATGTACATTATATATTTGCAATAGCATTGTGTATAAAGCATACTTTTAAAGGTTAGATGGGACCATTAAGGACATACAATCCCACCATCACAGCACAAGCTCTGGTAGTCCACAGAAAGTCTTGCACTGGACCCAGTCATCCAGACTGAAATAAAACCTTCAACTAAGATTGACCAAACCTGCCCCTTAATAAATATCCCAATGGTTACTCAACATTATTGTATTTTTTACTTGTAGCCTGAACCTGTCTAAGGTCAGTTGGATCCTTCTACTGGTTAGATTCTTCAACACATCTCTTAATAATTTATTAAAAAAATCCTGATGTTATTCAAGTGTGGTGAGCAGATGGTGAGCAGGTTGAAATATAAGTAAGGGACAAAGGAAGAAATTAGTAGTCAGCTCAGGCACACTTCATCACATCAGTGCTTTGCACTTAAGTGGTCAGCTTAAATTTAAACACATTTTTCTGCCTAAAAAGGGTGGTGACTTGCTGATGAGTACCTATTTAGATTCAGCGAGTCACTTCTTTCCAATTCTCCCTAATGTGAGAAGATTGCTTCAAGTACTACTTAGGTCTCCCAACAGATACTACAGCAGAGGATTGCAAATTCAGTTTGAAATATTGAGAGTACAGTTAAATTATATAGTCTATGCATAGCTGACCTGAATAAACCTTCTTTTCACCCTTTCTGGGGTTGAAATTGATACTCAATTAGTGGATAGTGGATGCTTCCAGGTAGTGCTCTTGGAAATTATTGATTAGGCAGGTCTGTGCAAGCTGTCATACAAGGCAGGAGTGAAATCTGTAGTATTCCTGCTGGTCCAGTCTGAGGCCCTCTTGAACAGAAAGAACAAATTGTGCTAAACTGTGTGGTGGTTTTTTTATATGCCCAAAATATTAATTGATGTTTAGGTTAAGTGATCTCACCTCCCCACGGGTCTGGTGACTTAGGCATTTCATACTGTGAAGAATCTCAACTATTACCAATTAGAATATACTTTACTGACTCACATTTAAGCATGATGCGTTTGCCAGCTTGTGTAGCACACCAAAAATAAAGAGGGCATTTACTATAATTCTGCACCTTTCACCAGCAAATGCAAGCTCCAGCAACTGTAAAAGTGTTTTCTTTAGGCAAAACAGAAAAAAGTATTTCACAGTGAGGATGGTGAAACTCTGTAACAGGTTGTCCAAGGAGGTGGTGAATTCCCCATCCCTGGGCTCCTTCATGGTTAGATTGGACTGGGCTCTGAGCACCCTGATCTAATTGAAAGTGTCCCTGGCCATGGCAGGGGGATTGAGCTCAATGACCTTAAATGGTCTCTTCTAACACAAATGAACCTATGATTCCATGAAAACTGTTCCTTCATATGCCTTAAAAAATGATGAAAATTTTAAATGGAACATAGTGATTTAGAAAGTGGAGACTGAGCTTCCTTTCCTTTATTGTTTCATGAACCATGTATGGTTGAGTTTTTATTTTCATTAGAGCTGGTGGTATTTTTGTGGTAACTGCCTCAGCCTGATACAAATGTACTTTAATAGAAAAACAGTGAAGCGTTTAGCAGTTCTTAATTCATAAACAAATGTTAAATAGTTCATACCATATTTTTCTTTTGAAACCAAGCTGCTTACAAAGTATGGGTAATCATGGATGAAGATCTTTCAATTAGAGAAGCTTGTTACTTTACTTTTAACTCCTCTTTGAGAAATGTTATAGAATATGGCCTGGGAACATTAGTGCTCTAATCCATATTAGATTAGAGGCTGCCTACCCTCCACCTTCCTGTTTTGTGTGTTGCTGTTTTAGGTCTTTTCAATTCTTTGAAGCAGTACTTTTTATTCAGAAAAAATTCACTGAAGTAGCAGGAACATTAGGAGTGAATCTATTTGTTATACAAAAAAAAAAGAATGTCTTTTGCAGGTAATTTGACTAATCTCTTTTTTGGAATGCCATCCTGTCAGTGAATCTTGGTTTAAAGTGAGACATTTCTGTAAATTGAGGGAAGACAAACGAAATGGCAGAAACTTGCTAGATTTTTCTTGCTTGCAGATGCTCTCTCATTTCCCACAGTTACTAGCATTTTTTTCCCCCATTCTGAATTTCCCAGAAAAAAGCATGGATTCACTCTGTTAGTATGTGGAACATTTGGTGATTCCACTTACTTAAAATCCAACATGGTATATGGATTCCTGTTTTGCTTGTGAGTACTTATTTCTCTGATCTGAAACTACCATTAATGTTACAGTATCAAAAACCACAATTGGCTTCTTTATCAAGGAATTGCATGCAGAAAATCATCTAACATTTAGAATAATGAGTAAAGGTGTGGGCACAGATTTGAGCTTGAAGGGGTAAAATTAGACATTAGTGAGGCTGAAGGATTTCCTCAAATTATTTTTTTAAAAAGCTAAGAAAACTGTAGCTGTGTATGCTTCCCATCTATAGGTTTCTCTAGAATGAAGAGCAGCTAATGCTAACCATATTCTGTCTGTGAGATTATTTGTATACTAAATATACAAGGTATATAGATTAATATTACTGGTGTTGATTTTTAATATTTATTTATTTCTTAATGCAGAATCTCTCAAATACTATTTCTTTCTCAGACTTTAATAGTAGTAATACAAGTGGTGTCTTTCTAGTCTCAAGAATTCATGGTAATGCACAGTGGTTTATTAATAATTAACCTACTAATTTATCTTTTTTGGGGGACCATCTATGATTTCAGGAAGAATTTCTAATTTATTTGAATAATGTGAGAGTTTGTTTTAATTATCACATTAATATCTTTGAAGAAAGGAAGAAAATAGGCACAGCATTTCATGACTGTGAGATATAGGTTTTATAAAGGACAACTCTACTCTCTTAAATAGTTTTGTAGCTCTTAGGTGGTATCTAAGTAGTTTGGCTATGTCTTGTTAACTGCATGTGAATTATTTTATGGTAGTGTGGCAAGTAGTCATCCTATTATTTTAGAAACTGTATTAATCTGAAAAATGTTGCAGGCCTTTATTTGTCAGCCTCTCAGGAGAGAGACTTAAATTAGAGACCGAGAATGAGCACCTACACAGCTGCTAGTACATGTTTATTTCCAAAAATACTGTAAAAAAATCTGTCAATGCCTTAAAAATTCATGTTCTGTTTAAGCTGTTCTTTACTTGATGCTTTGTCAATACCCCGATCCTTCGTTTTCTCAGCTGAAAACTCAATAGCCTCTTAGATCATTTTAGAGTTGGCATTCCATCTTTCTTGACGCAGAGGAACAGAGATGAATGCAAGCATTGCATTCTTTAAAGGCTTTAAAAAATAACCTGTGGCTAATCTCTTTGTGACCACATCCTTGTTCTTTGAGAGTCCCAGCGAGACTGTTTGTGACATACCCTGATATATGTCCTGTTGGTTTACAAAGTGGGACGATTCGTGATGTATTTCTCTATGTACACTTGCCTGTCCTGTTCTTACTGCTGAAAGTGGCTGTAAAAATGCCAAGAAGGGCTGTGAGAAGCTGTTTCTTTGTTTGTCTGTTTATCCTTGTGAGGTCATGTTTTTGTACGGTTTGAATCTTTCAGTTTGAGCCTCTCAAAGCTAAATTAAATCACAGAGCTGCTGAAATACATTTTTCTTATGGTCCTCCTATAGATCATTTGCAATCCTAGCTTGAGTGTTTTTTAATTGGAAAGCATATTAATGAAAGGAGAAGAAGCAACACTCACAGCAAAGAGAATGACTGCTCCTGTATTTGGGTCACAGACACTGAGGCTTTATTTTACTTGGTCTATCATGGAAACTCCACAGCCAAAGGCCTCCTATTCTGGAGTATTGATGTGTGAAAAGTCCCTGTCACTTTCTCCTCATTCTACCTTGACACATGAAGCCTCTGCTCTTTCTTTCCACTTCTTGAGGTTATACATCTTTCCAGATCCATGTACACATGAGCAATCTCAACATCAGACCCTTTCATCAACTTTTCTGCTAGTAGGGAAAACATTGCTGCATATTTAATTTGCTGCACAAGCATGTTTTACTACTTAATCAGACAACTCAAACTTACTAAGCAGATACGTAATCTGGCAAGACACGAGATTAGAATAGAAAACTAAGGATTTTGCTTAGCCAAAGGTCCATAATATAATTTCTGAACTTTATGCATTTTTAAGGAGTTGCTGACTTCTGTAGGCAATCTAACTTCATTTCGAGTAAAGTCTTTACTCCTGTCAATGTTACAAAAGGATATGGAGCTTTTATTGCATTGGTACAAGTATGGCTTTTAGATGAGAAAAGTGTAAAACAGAGGTCCTGTTCACGTTTCATTATTCAAAATGCCATAGGTCTGTTGAAATAAAACAAGGGCATAAAACTCTGCGTTTGGACCAATATCTGAAACAAGTATTTATAATAAATACTTCATCATTTAGGGCTCTGTCTTATGAAATATCATAAGGATTTATTTTGCTTAAACTGAATGCATTTTATAACCTCATATGGTCTGGTTCAGAAAAGCAAGGAGACCTAAACTCTCAGATTAGGTGCATTGCATTTATCATTACTCCAAAGTGGAAAATATTTGCTTTCCAGGCCTCATGTAATAGTAATACATGGATGCTTTGTGTGAAAGTACTTGAAGAATGATCTAGATGCTGGCCATATTATAGTCTTCTAAGATTGGATTTGTAACAAGGCCAATCTTCCTACTCAATTTGTCTTTCAATTTGCCAGTGAGTTAGTGGAGTGCTGTTTTGAATTATGGAGACTTAAGTTCAAGGATAATGAAAAATTAGAAAATACTTGGGCAAAATGACCTGACATGATGAGACTCAAGGAGTTCAATCAAATGGATTAGAGAGGACTGAGAGTGACACAGCACTGAAGGTCCAAACACTGAAGAAAAACAAATTTGGATGATTGAGAAACATAGCTTTTTATAGAATTTGAATGCTGTCAGTCACAGTATTAGTTGTTAAGTTTGTCATGGAGTCTTCAATGTGGCAAAATTTTAATCAAACTTCAAACTATTTTAAGAGTGAATCTTGTCATCTAAATGACAATTAAATCTATGCAGTCATTTGGATTATGCAGGTAATTGAGTTTGATCAAAATGATAACAGTAAATTTTGTAGTGGTGTAAGCTGCTTTAAATTTGAACTAGAGAAAGGGAGAATATGTTGCGATGCTTTGAGAAAATTCCTTGTGTATAAAATTTTTATAGTCTTCAAAGACTTTCCAATTAAGTGCATAGGGCTGAAATTAAATAAATTTTGAAATTTTTAATAGATTGCATTAAATCGTCATTTAATAAAAGAATATCTAAGGCTTGTAAGGACTTCAGTTGTGCTGTATTTTCTCTCTTCGAGGCAAACAAAAAGCTGTTTACTTCAGAAATTCTTGTTTGCTTGCTGACATTTAGTAAGGCTGTGAGAATTTTAGCTAAAAACATATTGAGCCATACATGACACTCCTATTAGCATTTTTCTTCTGTGAGACATGAGTGGTCACATCTTATATTAATACTGGTTGTTATTTTTTTTAAATAAAAATGTGATTTTGGCATTTATTATCCAAACAAAGTATTTATCTTATTGTTTTACACTTAAGTGCATTAACAAAACAGTAGAGTACAATGAAGCCTTTGTGTGATGTGCTACTTTGGAGAGATTATCTTCTGCACTTCATCAGTTACAGCGCTTTGTGTGGTTTGGGTTTTTCTTTTGTCTGTTGCCTTAATTGGATCACAAACTGCTCAAGATTTTGTAGACCTGCACTACAATATTGGTCTTCTAAGACATCAGTACATGTTTTAATTTGTATCATCTTTCAGGTGTGTTTTGCCTGTTTCTGTTAGCCTAATAGTTTAATTTAAACTTTTTAACTCAGTATTGTTATCTTTTATTTTTGGCTTTGATCTGTCTGTTTTTAGAGTAATAAAAAAGTTTAAAAGCGTGAGTATTAATTCCTGAATTGTTGGCTTATTTTTGTCATGGTCACTTGAAATGCACCAAGCTGAGAGATAGGCTTTCCTATTTCTTATCTTTAGACATCTTGTTAAGACTTTAACAGTAAATGAGTGTGGGTCTTTCGCTATTCTCAAGGTGGCACATTGCTGATTTTATGTCTTTGTTTCAATCATGACAAAATTCTTGCAAAGAGAGATCAAAGATAGAAGTAGTCTCATGAGGAACATTAAGTTTCTTCAAAGACAGATATCAAATCCTCAGTGCATTCTCCTCTTCTCTCTTCATTGAGCAGATAAACATCTTTTTCTAGGGAGAAAAGGAGGTGATGTTTTTCAAAAGCCTTTCTGCTGGACAAATGTAATGACTTGCCATTGTCAGTATTTTCTACCTCTCTTACTACCTCTTCTATATGACCCAGACCATGTCTTACCAATAATCTTAGAGAGGACATTTTTACTGTTCAGTCTCTTTTGGATTCAAATAGCTTAAAAGGTAGCATGGCATTGATTGATCTAAATTGTATAGAAGAGAGTAATGATTATTTGAATCTGCTGAAAAAAATCATGTAACATTTATTTTACTGCACATTTTTCCTTTTTAACCAATATATTCAATTACTATTCTTATCCTATTTCATTTTAGCTCCTAAGAAGAAATAGAAAAAAATTACTTCAGTTCTGCTCCAAGAAATAACTTTTTGGTGAGGGTGATATAGGCTTACGTGTTTATCTTTGCACTTTTTTTCCTAGGCAGTTTTTCTAGGCAGTTTGTGATATAAATGGAAAATATACTGTAACAATTGCCAATACATTGCTATATTAAAATAGAGCCAGGATAATTTTGTTTTCTTTCTTCAACACAGACAAAGCATTTGCAAATGAAATATAGCAGTTATCTTTGTTATCTAGAAATTGAAATTGATGGCATTTATGTTTTTTTCTTCTCTGCATTGTAAAATTATATACACTATAGAAAAAGAAACACTTATACCGTGGAATGTAAAAAGGGATCTGCGCTTATTGCTTCTTTGAAGTGAAAATTTATTTATTTTAAAAGCATGAATATATCTGTAGTTTTCTAGCTGACACAGTTTATTCAAATTTCAGGTGACTTAATTTATGGTAAACAAATGTATCAGAGGCCTTTTGAATATCAGGACATTACTCTGGCTGATGTTGTTCCTGACCTGGAAGTTGCTAGAGTCTTGGAGATTATGCAAGGATAACATCGTCTATTCTCTTGCTCCTTCATGGGCATCTGGTGTTTACCAGTGAAAAACAAATGGATTGTGTTACATGGACTCTTAATCTTATAATTTTGATCAGTTTTTCTGCTTGCTTAGTTATAGTCATAATTTTAAAAAAAGAGAAAATCGTGGATAAGTGACCTTGTGAAAAAATTTTTCATGCCAACTCTATTTCTAATTGTCATTTTTAGTCTCTTCCTTTACTCTAACATGCAGGATACAGTTAATGTCATACTCTGTATTCCAATGAGGCAGCATAAAATGTTACCACCCTTATGGGTTACCACATTATCGAGTAACAATTGTGGCACAATGCCACATTAAGAGAACCTTCCTCCTTACAAGGCAGAAATGAAATGACTGGCACAGCTTTCACAGGGCTCACGGACATTTATTTTACTTCGTCTGAGATTAGTAAAGTTCAGATGGCCACTACTTCCTTTCCTAGGGTTTTGTGAATTCTTCCTGTCTGCATTGAGAGCTCTGGTTCGCAAAAGAGTTTCCATATGCTCCAAGAGTGAATGTCTGTCCATGCCATAAACACCCTTCCCAGAGCCTGGCTTTCTGTTCTCATGGTCTTTAATGCCATCCTTCATGCAGGGTGGAATTGTTGGCTCTCCATCATGATTGTCACAATGGTGGCAGTCAGTGTAACCTCTCTCTGTGTGTGCTCCTGAGAAAGTAATTTTGGCTGGCATTTCCTTTGTGTGGTGACAGATAGCATGCTAGATAAAGGCCTTGTGTACAAACAAGAGTGAATTAATTTAATTAAAGCAAGTTGGACGTTTTGAGCAACTTCTGTATTGATGCTCTTGATTCCTTAGCTTAGCTTAGCTAAGCTCCTTCTCAAGATAACATTTGTAAATCCTGATTTAAAAGCTTAGTTATTATTAATCATTTGAAAATTGATGAACTACCAGTATTTAAATAGTTCTATTTAAATTAATGACTTAGATCTTCTTCAAAGAGTCAATGTGAGGACCAAAGCTGGCTATGGATTGGACACGACCTGTATTTTTCTCAATTAGGATTAAGACAGAATAGTGAAGTTCAAGCTGTGCTGTACAATGAGCCATAAAGTAATCTCAGAAGATATGCATCTGCATTTTCATGGTTTGTTTTTTCTTTCTCAATGAGATTTGCATTCCTAAGCATCCACTTATGGATCATTTCTGGAGTCACACCTTGCCTGAACTTTGGCCATAATTTCTTGACTGTGATGTTACTACTGTTTCCAGATCAATTAGTGATGCTCAGAAGAAGATTTTTGTATGCAACAGGGCAAGATACAGCCTGACTAGATGAGCTGCATGGTGACAAGTGTTATGATTTGAAGCTCAAATGTCTTTTGTAATATAAATCAGAGGAAGTATAACATAAGGACTAGGGAAAAAAAAAGGAAGTAAAGGAAGTAAGTCTGAACATTTTTTGCTGCATTTAATTTTTAAAGGAGCTCATTACTTATTTTGGGAGGAAGGATGTGCATAGTCTGTTTTGGGTTTTTGGCTTGTATTTGTAATGATTTCTTTTTTTTGATTTTCAGACGTACAAATCTGATATCTACTTTTACTCCCAAATAATGTATCATGTATCATGCCTCTTTTTAATATTTTCAGATCTGCTATCGTGCTCAGATATTTAAAGAGCAGGATATGGACTTGGAAAAGGGACATATATTCTCAACTTTAACACAAACATCATGGGAGAGGAGCTCATCTGAGCCCATCTTGTGTGAGAGAAGAAACAAACAATGAATAAAGTATTTAGAGATGCCTGAAAACACAAAGAGGATCTAAGTCATCTCCCTTGGGATTATTGTGCTGAGCAGTAACTGGTTAGTGTCATAGCAGTGAGGGGACACTTTCTCTTCAGTGAGGGGACAGAGAATCACCTTTTTTTCTGTAGGCCTCTAATCAGTGGAGGCCACTCTCTTAAAGTCTGCCTACAGAATGGACAAAGTAAAAGATGGGATGTGGAAGCTGACAAATTCCTTTGACTGCTAAATAAATAAAGGAGCTGGTGCTTTTAAGGAATGGCAGGACAAAATAACAAAGCAAAGGGTTAGAAAAAGATATGGATGTAGCAAATAGTTTTATAGTTGGGAGTTAGATCTCTAAGGAAAGGTACTGAGTTTTACTTTTTTCTAATGAGCTAAATGAAAGAATAGTTGGGACTCCATCGGAGATGAAAAACCCTGATGCTATTATAATGTTTTCTTTTTCTTCAGCGATGTAATTTATGAATTTTTGGCTATATCCTCCTTCCAAATGCCATAGTCATAGTTTGAAAATAGAAAATCAGATATTTATAAGAATAGTTTCTCACATTTTTGCCATTAAATGTATCATCAAGTCCCTTAATGGTCTTACCATTTCTGAGAATGGGCATTTTACATAAGCCTGTCAGTATGTATTCCAGAGGTTGTAATATTTTTTGTGAGACAAGAAGGAAAGAAATATTTTTTTCCTGCTTTTCCCTGATGTACTAAATCATAAGCTAGTTTTCTAACTTTTCATCACATTGTGTTCTACCTGTAGTAGCATTTGCTGCACTTTTAAATCTGATATTTTCTAACTCCTACGCTACAAAATCCCTGAAGATCCAGTAAGAGAGGACATGGACAAATTATTAAAAATGTTTTTGCTTTGTTTTCTTTGTTAATCATGCACTGTACACAGCAGAGCTGTCTTGGAGTTTTTTGTATATTTTTGGCTCATTTAATCTCAGCAGGGAATTGCTATGGTTAACTGACTCCAACCTATGAATCCTAGGGAAGGTGCAACAACCCTCTTCTCTGTTTGTTTCTAATTTCCAAAAAATAGTTAATTTGTCTACATTGCTCTTCAAAGCAAAGACTGAACACAGATGCAAGGATAGTTGTTTCTAGTGTCATCCAGTTATACAAGAACAGTGAAGAAACTTGAGTTTGAATTTTGAAGCTGTTAGGTGTCCTTAAAATTTAGCAGTTCCAGGAGCTCATCCTGTTACATAGATGTAAACTAGATATTTGAAAGGTCCCAGACAGAAGTTCATTATGGAGCAAAGTGAAATTGAACAAGTCAGTGGATAAAAATGTTAAAAATATTCAGTCCTTAAAGGAAAATTTTTGAAATCTTTACCATTAAGGGTCTTGTTCACACATCCTATTATTGTCTGTGTTTGCCTATTATTTTTTTTCTTTTAATCAGCCTGGATGCTAATATAGAAAGAATGAGAAATGAGGAAAGAGGGACAAAAGTAATGATGCACAATTAACATTACAACTTAATTGACATAACAGAGATTTGTGGGATAACTTGACAGGAATAATACTATAAAACAAGGAACGGATAAAAAGGAAGATCTATGCTGCTTTATTATTCAAATATATGTATTCTTTAACTGGAATTCAGAGTGCAGAAGGAATTGGATCTGCTGAAATCTCATGGACAATAATAGAAGGAAAACCAATCAGGGGCAGTATTGTGTTCATGCTGCATGGCATACCCCCAGATTTGTAAGGACAGGTTGAGAGTGTTTTCTGTGAGCAGCCACAGAATAAATCAAAGCAGTGAATACTGCAGTAGGAAGTATTTCCCAGGAATCTTTCATGGGATGTGTACTGCAAGATGGCCTATCAGATTTTTGATAATTTTGTTACAGCTTCTTTGTACAGAAAGGGAAAATACAGCTCAGATGAACACCCTGTAGTAGGATTTAGTTGAGAATGTGGAAATGGACGACAGCTTCTTGAAGCTAATGAAGAGAAAGTCAAAGAACAACAAAACAAAACCAATGAACTAGAAGAAGCCAGACTCCAGACTTGAGTGCAGTTAAAAAGTTAATAAGTGAAATTTCTTGTGATGCAAATATAGGAAAATTAGGCTGTGGCAGTGTAACAAAGGTGAAAACAGCAGTAAAGACACAAACTAATAGTAGATTTAGTGCATGGTAACATGAAAATAAATGGAACTATTTTTATTATCCTCAGAATGTCAAGCATCACTTAGGTACACTGCAGTGTAAAATGATGTTGCAGAGATGAGGAAGACAGAGCATTGAGTAGGAGCAGACACAAGGTATCTATATAGGGGAAGAGTTATCCTCTGTGTTTTAAACATACATGACAACGTTGAAACCAACTTACTGTGAGCTTTTCTGTGTAATTTGGTTGTTTCCATACCACTATATACAAATACTTCAGATTTAAAAGTCAGAAATATTTATGATATTTTTAAAGAATTCTTTTCTTGAATTTAGGTGTGCAGATATTTTAAAATCTGTCCATAAATTACAGCATTTAGAGAATGTTTCCCTTTGGTTGCAATCTCTCCTTTGTATGACTGCTGAGGATTTTTTTCCATTTATTATTTCCATTTATTTCCAGTTATTTAGAAAGTTAAATTATTGCATTCTTGTTTAACATCTCCTATACTGGAGAAGTGCCACTTTGATAATTTTTAAAACTTTGATCTAGAAAGAAATGGATATATTACACATATTTTTGTCTCCATATTTTGTTAAAATCCATTCAGTATACCACTTAAACTGTGTGATTTGTGACAGAAGTGGCATACTGAATGGATTTTGGCCAATTTTTTGTTCCAAGGATTTTTAATCTATATATGCAAAATTATCCATTCAGGAGTTCTGATCAATGCAGATTCTCTTATCTAGTTGGGAAAACATTTTCTTCTGGATGAGATGGTACCAGATGCTTTCTCACCTTCATGTGTTTTGCTTGAGCTGTGAATTAAATCCCTTCTGGATGTAAGTATTGCTGATTTTTATGGCCTCTCTTTAAGTGCTTCATGAAGTCATAGTCACACAAATTATCTTAGTCATAATCTAATTAAATAGAATGAGAGCTGTGTTTGCATTTCAGAATTCTGTCTCCCACTCATCATAAATATAGCAAAATGTGTGTATTTTTGCACAGGCAAATATATGTGTGTATCCCTATATATGAAAACATGTAAAAATATAACAGGCCTCACAGATTTGTTCCCAGACTGAGCTCTCAAAATAGAAAGCAGTAGGATTGAAAATGAGTTTTGATTAAAACTACGGGTTCTAGTGCTTAACTTTGCAATCCAGTTGGGTATAAAACAACTGCAGATCTTTGTTACACTGTCTGGACTAGCAATATAATGCTAGTTAATGAAAAAATAGGCATACAGAATTAGTTTAGTAAGATGGTGATGTTTATATTGCTGGACGTGAAGACAGTTCAAAGAAGCAGAATTTTTGTTCATTGTTCATATAATGATGGCCGTAACAGTGGTTTGTTATACAGTCTTTGAAGAAAAGCTTGATCTTTAAGGAGAAATTTGAAGAAATAAAAAAATCTTATTATTTTGATTGCTAGAAGAACAAAAATAATCCTCACCAAATCCCAAAATACTATTTCTTGAACACTAAAGAATATTGTAGAAATTAATACAGAAACCTAAATGTACAGATTTAAAGTTCAATTTTCCAATTGTAATAGGATGATAACACTGACCAGATTACATCTAATGAAGAATGTCAAATGTGTGCAATCATACTTGTTTACTTTCTAAAGATCCACTTAGATTACTAGAATGGTAAAACAAGTGTGGTCTCTGCCTGATGTAGACTTGATGATATAAATTCCTATTATTTCATTATTCAGACATAAAATGACATGGTGCTGGAAACTATGACCACACATATGTTTGCATTTCTTATGTGCAATTCTGTGGTATTTCAGATCTGTCCTAATCCTAAAGAATTTACTAATATAAACTCTTGCCATTTCTCTAATCTGGTAAGAACTCACACGTCTAAAATATCAAGGACACAAGTAATGATAAGTTTGGGGTTTTTTGTCGGACCCGTAGTGCAGCAGGTTTAACCAGATGGTAAGGTCCTGGCTCAGTGGGCCAGGCCTTGCAGTCTGTATGTGATCACCATGGTTATTGCTGTAGCCACAGTTCACATGGGAACACATTCAGTTCAAAGGAGTAAACTTTTAGAAATATCAACAGCTCATCCAGGTGCACTTAAAAGTAATTTTACCGAGTTTGCTGTGACCAGATTCTGCTATTTATTTCTGTTTTGTTTAATTTTTCCTAACATTTTCTTGATCTTTACACTGAAAAAATTTAGCAGTATTTCTATTGTCAATTCTGAGTAAGAACTTTAAGCCCCCAATATGTAAATGCCAGTCTTGTTGCTTGTGTAACAGGATCCATATAAAGGCCCATATAAAGTGTGGTTCCCCATCTTTTGTTCCCTGTTGGTATCTATGGAGTACCTATATTTCCCAAGTCTCCCTGTTTGTTAAATTGCTACTGGTGCATTTTGCCATAAACAGGCACCACTGAAAAAATTGGCAGTTAATGCTTTTCATGTCTAAATTTCCATAAGGAGGATTTTACTGGTATCTTGCCCATGGGCACTAATGTAGTAATCATTCTATGATTATGGATTGGTGAACAGGTTCTCATGCAGTAAGCCAGTGGATGTACATGTTCTGGATGTCAGTTTCTTTCTGAAAATTAAAACCCACATTCTCAGAGTCATGGAATCATAGAACATGCTGAGTTGGAAGGCACTCATCAGGATCATGGATCCCAGCCCGTAGCTCTGTGCAAGACACCCCAACAATGACACCATAGGCCTGAGAGCATTGTCCAAACACTTTGTGAACTCAGACAAGCTGGGTGATATGGACAGTCCCCTGGGGCGCCTGTTCCAGTGCTCAACTACCTTCTGGGTGAAGAACCTTTTCCTGATACCCAATTTAAATCTCCCCTCACTCAGTTTCATGCCATTTTCTCAAGTCCAGTTGCTGATCATGGAAATTAAGAGATCAGAACCTGCCCCTCTCCTTTTGCTCATGAGGATATTTGAGAACAGCCTCTTGCCCAGGCTGAACAGACCAAGTGACCTCAACTGGCCCTCATATGGCTTCACTTAGAGACCTTCACCATCTTTGTTTTTCTCCTTTGGACACTCTCTAACAGTTTAACTTATTTCTTATACTGTAGCACCTAGAACTGCCCCCAGCACTCGAGGTGAGGCTGCCCCAGCTCAGAGTGGAGCAAGACAATCCCCTCCCTTTCCCAGCTGGTGATGCTGTGCCTGATGCCAGGCATAGATCCTGACTCCAGGACATGTATGTCCTTTCTGGCTGCCAGGGCACTGCTGACTCAAGTTTAACTTGCCATCGACAAGGACCCCCAGGCCCCTTTCTGCAATGTTGCACCCCAGCTCCTCACTTCCCACTCTGTCCATACACCCAGGGTTGCCATTGCAGGTGCAGCATACAGTACCTGCCCTTTTAAAACTTCATATGGTTTGAGATTGCTCAGCCCTCTAATTTGTTGAGATCTTCCTGCAGGGCCTCTTTGCTCTTAATGGAGTCAACAGCTTCTCTCAATTTTGTGTCATCATCAAACTTAGTATTCTTCTGATTTCCATGTCAGGTGAGGATATTGAAGTGAAGTGGGCCAAGGATGGAGCCCTGTGAAACTCCCCTATGACAGGTCACTAGCCTGATGTCACCCCATTGGTGTAACCCTTTGTGCCCCCCATGGGAGCCAGTTGCTTGCCCATTGCATAACCCCATCCAGCTGTGGGCTGGGCATTTTGTCCATGGAGACACTGTGACAGGTGGCATAAAAACCTTGCTGAAGTCCAAAAAATTCACTTCTACTGGTTCTGTTGATTGGGTAGATGAGCTACCCTGTCTTAGGTTCAATAAGCAAGACTTTCATGAAGCTGTGCTGTTACCAGTGACTCTATTTCCCTTCAGGTCTTTTTCAATAGTTCCCAGAATAATTTTTTCTATTAATTTATCAAGAACTGAACTGACACTGACAAGCCTGTAGTTTCCAGGGCCCTCCTTCCTGCCCTTCTTGAAAACTGGGACAGTGTTTGCCAGCTTCCAGTCAGTTGGGACTTCTCAGGAATCCCAAGACCACTGAAAAACTATTGAGAGAGGCATTGCAGACTCAGCACCCAACTCTATGAGGATTTTCAGATGAATCCCATCAGGCCCCATAGATTTGCAGGGAGCCAGCTGGAGCAGCCAATATGGCACAGTTTCAGGGTCAGCTGGGAGTTGATCACTCATAGTCATGGTCCTCCAGCTCTGGGCACTGACACCCCCTGGCATGCCTTCAGTGTTGAAGAAGAGGCAAAAAAATGTGTCAAACACATCTGCCTTGTCCATGCCCCTGTTTGGGAGGTGACCATCCTCATCCTGGAACAGGTTGATGCTATTTTTACCCAGCCTTTTACCATTAATATATCTGGGGAAAAAACCCTCATTTTATTGTTCCCCACAGTTCTGGCGGCTTCAATTCCAGCTGAGCTTTGGCTGCATGAATTTTCTCCCTACAGTGGTGAACAGCATCTCTGTATTATTCCCATGTCACCTGACCTTGCTTCCACTGGGCAAACACCTTCCTTTATTGCCTTATTTCCAGGAGAATATCCCTGCTCAGCCAAGGTGGCCTTCTGCCTCCTGCTTGATTTCTGACATTTGGGAATTTCCTGCTCCTTTGCAGGAGGTGATGTTTAAAAAGTGATCAGCACTGACAGATTCCCAGACCTGCAGAAACTTCTTCCCAGGAGGACTTTATTTATTAATTCCCTGAGCACGCTGAAGTCAGCTCTCCTCGTGTCCAGAGTTGAGGTTTCTCTGGCACTTTCTTTCCCTCAACAGAGATTTTAAATTCAATCTTTTCATGGTTGCTGTGGCCAAGATGTCCCCAGTCTCTGCTTTGCTCATGAGATCCACCCTGTTCACAAGCAGCAGATCAAGGACAGTGTCTTTCCATGTTAGTTCCCTTAGGACTTGTTCCATAAAGTTGTCATCCAGGTCTTTAGGAATTGCCTGGCTCAGAGCTGCACCACCTACATCATGCTTCCAGTTAAATTCTGGCAAGCTGAAGTCCCCCATAAAAACAAGGCAGTTGACCTGGAAGTGTCCCTTATTTCCTCAAAGAATAATTCATCATTGCCATTGTCTTGGCCAGGAGGTCTATAGTGGACTCCTATGATGACATCCAGATTAATTATTTGCCCCTTGATTCTTATCCAGAGCCTCTCAATAGTGCCCTTTGTCAACTGTGTTTTTGCCAAGTGTGCTAGACATTCTAACCCTTCCATTACGTACAATGTCACCCCTCCACTTCCACCCTCCTGAAGAACTGCTAAGAAAAACAACAAACCTGAATCCTCTCTTCTTGAGGACTTTTTTTGGAGTTTCTCAATTGCTGTTTCTTCTGCCAGAATAGGGAGAAAAATTCAATCAATGAAAGTATTTTTATCCTGTCCTGAGTGTGTAGAGATAAAGTTTTAGATTTATCTTTGCTGTATTTAAAATCAAATTCTTGTCCTGAGTTTGTGATTTAAAAGAGATTGTACCTACACTGCTGGGATGATAAAAGTTCTGACATCATAAAACTAGTGCCAGCTGTATTTGTGAAAGCTGCTGTCCAGTTGGAGATAAAAAGCTAGGAAAATCCAAAATGCTAGACTAGGCTTTGGATATAGAGAAAACTCAGATTTCTCATTTTCAGTTGTTTGGGGGTGTGTTTGGGGTTTGTTTGTCTGTTTTTTGTTTTTAAAAGTTCTTTCCCTTTCTCTTTTACCTCATCCAAATACTTTTAAATTTTTCCAGCAACAACAAATTAATTGCTTGTATATTCAGAAAGCTGTATTTTAGCTACCCTATGAAAATTCTTCTGTTACTGTTTTTGATCACATTAGCTCCTCTTCCATGAGGAACTTACTTTCCATTGACAAGCCGTAGATATAATAAGTAGAAAATTAAACTAGATTTTAAATTAAAATCTAGTACTTCTATTAATAATATTTTTAAAATATTGAGCAGCAGGTAAAACAAATTGATTTTGAGCTCCAATCTCCTTCAATTAAAAAGGAAGAATGAAGTATTTTATATATCCCTTCTCAGTCTGCTATCATATAATAATAACCTTTCAAATTCAGGTTTGTTAAACATAAGAACAGCTCAATTTCAGTCACCTGGAGTAATTTCGGAGTAATTTGGTTCTTGTTTTTGTCATAATTTAAGTAAACTATGTAATATCATCAAATTATATACGTGTGTCTTGTTTTATGAAAGCCAAGATCCTCATTATTAATATATTTGTGTTTTGAGTTCAAGAATCAGAGGTTAGCAATTGACCTTGACACTTGATAGTCTTTGGTATGTGACAGGAATATAAAGCAGGAGGTTTATTTGGGCCAAACATGTCCAAGATTTTTCTAGTCTACAAAGCCTTCTAACTATGTTCTTCACTATTAGACAAAATAGTATTAAAATCATAGCTGACACAGTTGTTCCCTCAACTTAGATTTGCCGGCCCTGATTTTATTCCAACTCTTCTGTAGGAAAGTTCTACCCAAATATGAGATAGAAAATTATCTTACTTAAGGGTTTTACTTCCAGCTTTAAAGAAGTCTCTTCATCTGCTCCCAGCCCTCACCTGCATGAAAAATCTTACTTGCAAACCTCTGTCTTAAATGGCACAACTGTTAGCCTTGCATAGCAAGTTTCAAGGGTTTCTCACTTGGATCACTCAGTTCTCTTTAAACAGTCATTTGTATGCAGTGTGTTACATGCTTTGATACAAAGCCAAATTCAGAGTTCCAATGCCTTGCTACCACTTCAGTCTCGACCAGTTTTTCTGAAAATGCCCTGAAAAGATAATAGCATAAATTTGAGCAGCCTAGGGCAAAGGGTTTATTTTTTAATAAACTCAAACTATGAAAAATAGGAAATATATGCAGTAGCAAATGTGAACAGAAGGAGGAAAATTATGATGGGTTTTAGAAAAGCACAAAGTGTGAAGAAATTATAGTGCTTCGAGGCACAGGTGAAACTAAGTGCTGCCATAAAAGAAACAAACCCCATTCATTATACAGCCACTGAATTCTCTGTAAGATCATAATGTGAATGCATGTCATGGGTTGAAGGCAGAAAGCAATTACTGATGCCTTATAGTCGTCAAAACATTTTTAAACTGGATAGGACATGTTGATTTTTAAAGATATTTGTGTTTTAAGTTAAGGTATCAAACATGAATTTTGTGTGCTAGAACTGCAGCAGTAAATTTTAAGAGTTGTAGTTATAGAAAGAAAAGAAAAGGTGGTTGTATTATTCTGAAATGGTGTTAGTGCTATCCTTTATTCAAATGAGTACATGAGGAGATGGGGAAAGCGTGAACAGTTCCAGAAAAAGATTTCAAAACTTGTATAAGTAATATTCCATCTCTGCAGTGGTATTCTCTCAAGTGCTTTCCATATTGCATGCAAAAAATGCAAGAAGAACAGAGGGACAGCATTTCATCTTGTGGATGACAAAACCGAGAACAAGGGCTTTATTCTATTTACAGAGACAGGCTTTATCTGAACCTCAAAGGAAGTGGGCAACATATCAAATCAAGAGATTGTACTAAGATTTTAAACCCTCTGAGGTGGAGTTTTATCTGAGGTTTTAAATTCAAGATTTTGGAAAGGAAGATAATTCTGAAACAGCACATTTCAAAATGATGGATTTCCCTAGTAATTTTTGTATCTCTAAAGAAAAGTAGAGCTAGTAAATTTTTTATCAAATAGGAAATTTAAAAGACAGAAAACAGTGACAGGAATATTAGACACAGTAAAGGAGAAAAATGATATGATTCTAAACAAATTTTTGTGTATGTGTGCAAAACCTGTAGAAGCTGAAGAAAAACAGCTGAGAGGATATGAATATATAGTTTGCAATTTTTTGGGAAGTGAAAGAAACCTGTTGGGGAAAAAATGGGATAAAGACACTCTTTGCAAAGACATCCTTCAAAAACTTGAAGTTTTGCCCAAATGAGGAAAATACAAAACATTATAAAATTTGAAATATTACATATAAAAATCTAATGTGAAAGACCAAAAAAGGGCAATAAAAAGAAAGGCATAAAGACATCTTTTACGAAACCACCTCTAGATCATGAAGTCAGCTAGAGAGTTTGGAAGGCCATATGTAAAATAAGAGGAAAATTTAACAAAGAGAGAATTACAGGAGAATTACAGGAGAATTTGCAAAGTCTCTTATGATGGGTATTTTCTTGTAAGAGACATCAAAATCTGCCCCAGATTTAGGTTAGAGTGGAAGAAATTGTTAAATAAACAGGTAAAGTGGGCAAGGACTATCAACCCAACATTTCCATAGAAGCCTACAAATTAAACAAATTAATTATTAACTCTGAAATATGAGCTTATCAGGAAGCAGAGCTTTTGCTGTTCTGTGTGTTAAACAGGATTTGGGGAAAAAGAAAATAAAAAAAAAAAAAGAGAGAGAGAGAGAAAGAGAGAGAAACAATACAAATTGGTAATACAAAGCCATTCATGGCTTTAAAGACAACCATGCAAAATTGCAAAACTGCAGAAAGTGATACAGTAGCAAAGTAGCAGACAAAATCCAAAATTATATTGGTGGACTCAGTAAGAGCACTGCAAGCTTGAAGTTGCATGATGGACTTGGAATGAACATCACTGTGTAGAAAAGGGTCTTTCAGCAAAAGCAGACAACTTGATGCCCAGAGGCCAAGGAAGAGACTGGAATATTAGGAACCATCTGGAAACCAGCAGAATGTGATTGTTATTCTGGTGTGTATGTGCCAAGGCTGCCCTGCATGTTCAGCAGTGTAGGGCGTTCTGGTCAGTCGAATTGAAGGGTACCCATCTTTGTGAAATGAATGTATCACCCATTCAGTGCTGGGAGAATAGGCACATTGGAGGACTTGCAGCTATTTCAAGCCAATTTCTCCATTAAAAAGAATGCAATCTTGGAGTAGTCATTGCCCAGCAGGCATAAACCTGGGACTAGCAGAGCCTGACCTTCACCAGTGCTGTTGTGTGGTGTGCAGTGTCAAGACTCACAGAGCGTCCTCTTGCGTGTGTAACAGTCAAAATGTTTGTGACAGGAGGTAACCTTGTGCATATAATAGGACTGCATGTACTTTGGGCAAAGTCTGTGTTGTTTTGTTCAGTCTTGATGCAATCCCTAGGACTGAATCAGATGAACCCAACAGCTGAGTCCTCAGTACTAATGCAGAAGTGATGGATAAAATACTAGCAATTGGTCTGTAAGCTTATAAGTAAAGTTATCATATATACAGTCATGAGGAAAATATATTTAGTGGAAATACTCTTGTCCCAAATTTGTTTTTCATGTTCTGTCTGCAGATTCAAAACCTGACTTTCCCCAGATTTCATATCACTGTCAATCTGTTCTAAGTAATTTTTTGGGGTAAATGCTTGACATTTATTCTAGGATAAATGGCAGTTACTTTAAAAAAAAAGAAAAAAAATGCACCAAGTGAACTTAAGTGTCTCTTTAGAGATCATGCTGTATTCTGCTAAAATCATATTCTCTGTCTCCAAAAAATAAGGCTTTATGATATTATCCAAGGAAAGAAATAGAAAATATAGCAATATCTTTACATTCCTCAGTGCTTTATAACCTGCTACAGTAAATTTGATTTTAATACTCCCATTGTTTCTATTAAAAATCCAGCATCCTGCTGGGCAGTACATTATCTAATACATACTTGTGATTAATGATATTTCTAGTAACAAGTCCTCCAAATTGTCTGGCATTGATACTCGTGTTTTATCTATACAGCAATATGTCTTCAAAAAACTTCTGAAAATATACTCTCCTTCTTGTGTAGGCTACTAGTGTTTTCTCAAACGTGGTTCTCATAACCCATATTTCATGCTTTTCAAATGTAGGAGAAAACTTATAGGAAAGTACTTCTCCAGTGTTAACTTAATTTTTTTCAATAATATATTGGGAATTGACATTGTATCACTGAAGGAGCGCTTTAATTAACGATCAAGGGCTGACAGTAAAATTATTCTGTGTTATTTTTAAAACAGATAATGCCAAATATTATTTTGCTTTGAAAAATTAAAGAAAAATGCTCCTGCAAGTGTGATAAGAATTTATGTCTATTCTACTGAATTTAAATGTGAATATTACCTGAATCACTGTCAAAATGACCATTTTCTCCACTGGAGAGAGACGGTTTACGTATCATTCATGCCTACAGGAGAGGTTACTGTAGAACAGGAAATTTAAAAAAAAACCCACTAAAATACTAAAAGGTTATGATTTAATTCAGTCTAGTTGACAAGCTTAAAGACCATTTTTATGCACTCTTGAGATGTTAATATTGTATATAGTATATTTCCTTATGTACCTTCCGTATCATTTTGAAACGCTGGATTTTATAGTAGTGTTTGTAAATTTGGATAATATAAGGAAAGTAGAAATTATACAAACAAGGTTTTTGTCTTTCTTTTTTTAAACGCATATAGCAGTTAATTTTTTGGTATGACATTCATAGTCTTGCTTGCTCTGCATTTAGCCAAGTGTAAAGTGAAATGTTCACACTCATGCCAATTATAACTTTTTTCAAAGGTAGTGTAGACGCTTTTTGAATATTGAATTGGTTTGAAAAATGCCTACAATGAGATGCAAATGATATATAAAATACATAAAATTTATACATACATTGTATATAAAATATATTACATACATAATATGTGTACATTATATATAAAATATATACATTGAATTAAGGGAGGCAAAAACTACTCTAACTAAGCAAGTTTGACTGATTTCTGGGTTATGCTTTAGAAGATGCTTAAAGAAATAAAAGTACATGATAATAGGAATATATTTGGCCCTGAATATTCAAGTGTTTATTTGCACAGTTCTCTCTTAATAACACATTTGTCATGTCTCAGCCTATCTATAGAAGCTGCTTTTTCCTACTCAGTCATAACTAGGAAAATACAGTGGCTTGTTCAGTGGAGGAGAAAGCATGTACTGATGAAGCTTTTGCCTTTCTTTCACATCTGTTCCAGTTGTCTAGGTCTTTCACAGCTTGTTGCTTTTGAAAATTTCTCCAGTGAAGCTTAGGAGATTCATTGGAGTGTCTCTGCTCTTTTTTTTTCGGTTGGTTTTTTTAATTCCTTTTATTTTCTTTTGTATATGCTTGTGCTAGGGAAACAAGTCAAACTAAAATTATACAAGACAAATTAAAGTGTTCCAGAAGTGGTCCTGGACACTGAATGAGTCATACATTGCAGATATAAGCTCAGGCCTTTTGGATCTTTATCTTCACTTGTAAAGTGAGTGTGCTTTGCTTGGCTCTGAGATAAAAGCCTGTAAACAACACATTTTTTTCAGAGAAATGGCAGTTTTCTTACAGCAGATTGAAGAGACAGAGGCTCATTCAAGAGCTCTCTGTCCTGTATGATTATGTGTTTTTTTCCCCTATCTATTTAACTGAGAGCAATTTGGCTACCTTACCAGCCCAGAACTGCTCAGAAATAGAGACATGTCAGAGATGATCAGTATGAGTTCTTCATCTCACTCCTGTAAATGGATGTCAGGTGGCAACAGGGATTAAGCTTTATCTCAAATCTTTGTTGCAACTTTTATAGAAAGATTTTAGGCAGTGATTGGCACCACAAATCACCGTTGAAAATCTTTCTAGATCATTAATATTTTCAAAAGATTAAGTATAGTATTTGTATGGTTGTCAATCAGAAAGGAGGAGAAAACTCTGAAGTCTAGTGTTGAATCTTGTTAAACACAGCTCTGATACAGACACAGGTGACCCTAGAGTCAGATGCAGAGTTACTAACCATAACCTTGCCAGCTTCCAGCAGTCTGCTCCCCAAAATCATTCATTCTACATATATATATAAACTCCTTTGCTCAGGTTTTAGCTAGATGGCTAAGATAAGACAACTTAAACATCATATATTAGAGAGAGCAAACACAACATATTTACACATCGTATATAAGAGTGAGCAAACGCAACATATAGGCATGCAGAGTCTCAGCTCCTGACAGAAGAAAATGTCTTCATCTTACTTTCTGGTAGCTAAATGCCTGTTAGAGGGTGGATGGACAGCTGTTGCACACCAAAGAGATTGTTCAAGGTCAAGTCATATGTGATAAAATGGCATAAGAATTTCCCAGCTAGTTTGATGCATTCCTGTGCAAATTTTAGGGAGTTTTTTTTTTTTTTTTAAATACTATAAAAGAAATGTGAGGTTATCTAACAAGTAGGAAGAGCATATGTCCAATGAATTGTGCAACAACTCCTATTTTGCAGTGTTCTATAACTCTCTTTAAAGAAAATATGTTTTTTCTGTAAATAGAGAGACATGCATACAAACAAATCAACAAAAAACAAAATCCCAGATGTCACAAGAACATAAATCTCCTGATTTACCCTGGAATCTGCTCAAGCAGTCTGTCAGAATTTTTTGTGGTTTTTATTCCTCCTCTTATGATATTTCTCTAGGTTTTGTTTTTTTTTTTTTTTTTCCCTAAACTTTGAACCTGAAGTGATAGTATTTTGCTCTGTATGAATTTGGCACTTGGCTCAATGAAACTTCACACCCTGAAAATACCTTGAAGGAGTAGTAAAAACTAGAGCTAGAAACAGATCATAGGGGCAAATTGTTTATATTGATTTTGTCATCTCTTAATCACTTGTTCAGAAAAAAATAAAATTGTGATTGAGCAATCATCTCAGTAGAAGCAGTTAAATTTTCATTCTCCTTTATAATTTGGAAAATAAGCAATATCGGAAATATCTTCAATTTGAAGCCACTAGCTTTTTTTTTTAGTCGTTGTTGTACTTACAGTTTTTATATAAGTTGTTATTGTTTAGGCTTAATGACTAAGATGATGAAATAAAAGTTTATATATATTGTTTTGCTTGTAGTCCAAGATGAATATCTTCTGTTTGTACCATTTCTTTGGCTAATGTTTTGGACATATCATGTTCAACAGGAATAAAATCCATAATACTTCAATGAAAACTTGGAAAGCTTGTAAGGTCTGGAAGAAAGACGTCTGTCTGTATGACTCATGTCCCTGTTACAATAAATGGCACCAGCCTGGTTGCTGGAAGTACCTCTGGGCTAGTTCAGTAAGGTTTTTTCTTGTGGTGTTATGTGTAAGTTATGTAAGCACGTAGGTACTGCACCCACAGAAAAATGGGGATTAGGGAATGTTCTTCAGTGTCTTCAGTTAAATGTACACAGGACAAGGAGTTACCTCTCCCAACTTCAGCCTAGCACTGAAGAGGCTGCCTTTTTCTCCTTTATTTTAAGGTTTTAAGAGCTTTACTATCCTGTTTTCTGGTTGTGATATGGACTGATATATTATGTTTATTCATAGAAACATGCCTGAAAGTGTTTTAGACAGGGCGTCATAAAATGTGAAAGAAATATTTCACCCCCATTTAATGTGCTCGTACTGCTTTCCTCAGTTAAAGCCATAAACTTATACCTTGATTTCATACATTATTTTGTATTTTATTAAACTTCTATGTATTTTGCTAAATGCATCAACTAGTTTAATTAGCTAAGTGTATTTCTCTCTTGCGTGCATTGCTAGAGTAGATAGAACAATGATTTATTTACCTTTGTGTCCATTGAAAAAGTAATGTGAGGATACTCTTGTGGATACTGATTTTTGCTGATATAATTGATGTTATATTAGGAGATTTTACTGTAGCATCTCTGTTGGTCAGAAATTACACTTTATCTCCTCTTTGGCTGGCTGACCTAAGGAAAAAAAATATGTGCAGAGATGCATCTGGCTCAAATGAGAATATAAATCTTTTAACTGCCTGATCTCAGAGCATCTGAATTTCCCTTTAATTCCACTCTTCCATGATTATTGCAATGCATGTAGCCGGAGGCTGACAAATGCTTCTTTTCAAAGCGGTGATGCCATGCCATCATCAGTTGCTAGGGGTTTTTGCTTAGTTATTGTTTTAATACAATGGCAAATTTGTCAAATTCTGACAACTATATGAAAGTACCCCACTGCTGGTTTAAGCATTCTTAGGCTCTTGGATTTGAAAATTACTCTAGATGACCTTCTTTCTCTGAATTTTTTAGCATATTCATGGTCTGAATACCATATAAGTTAAAAGATGCCTTTAGATTAGACTGAGAAACTGGATAAAAATATCCAATAAGCCTTATTTCATTATTACAAATCGTACTGCCAATGTCTAGTTAAATATAATTGTGGCAAAAAGCCCATAATCAGAAGCCTGTAATCTTTTGCAATTTTTTGAGTTGGTATGCATTTGTTATTGACTGGGAAGCATGATCTGTTCACGGATAAGCTTGCTGTATAGTTCAGGGTGACTATGTGTTGAACGATCTAGTGATACATCAAACATTTGCTCTGGTGGATCTTAGAATGTGTGCAGCTTTTATACACTGGTGAAGTGTCTTAGGCCTGAATGTTGAACAAATTGAAAGGCCTTTTTTAATTATATAAATTGCTTTCTTTCAGTACAGAAGCTATTTGGATGATCAAGGGATAAAACCTCACCTTTGACTTGCAAAACACTCCTGATTTAGTCCTTGTCACCATGAATAAGAATACCTGTAGTCTACATAGGAAGAGCAAGAGTGTAAGTAGAAGGTTTTCTTTTCTTTGCTTTTATATTTAATATTAATATTCTTCCACACTACTTCTGTATTGTATTAGCCTTTCAAATGCCACTTTCTGAGGTAGAATGATAAAATCATTGTTACTTGTACCCTATTTTTGTATCTGTAACCTAAATACATATGCGTGTGTCTTCAACACCCAGATATAAGATTACTGAATAGTAGTATGGTTTGACTGACATTTTTTATTTATTCTTTGCAATTGAAACATTCATTTTCCACAGTTTATTTTTAAAAAAGTTGTTAGAAGTTAATTTTTTCTTGAGCATTCATTGAAATGTTAAGAGTATGTAATGTCTACGTTGTACTCAGTTGTAAACGTATACCCTGCATTGATGTCAGGAACTGTACTTGATTTGATACAAAATGCTAACTGTGAAAGGTTCCAGGAGGTCAATAAGAAAATAAGCTAGATTTGGATATAAGCATATATAAGCATAGATTTGGATAAGGCTCAATTTTGCTTATTTTCTGGTCTTTGTCATGTGTTTTGTCCTACGCATATACATCTCTCTGTATCCAAGAGTACTTCTGCAACAAAGAGGTTTGAACAATACAGACTGTGAAAGATATTTTTTATCTTTAACCTGCAAAATAAACTTCCTTATTTTGGTGTTAAATCCTAGCATATCTTGCTCTGGGAACTTAATTAGAACCATCTGCAACTATTCTTTCTTTGAATATTTCCTGCTGTTTTTTGTTTTGAAATTGTAAAATAGTTAATCTCTGAGAAATTATTTTAAGCTATGTGATGTTATGCTACATAAATACTTTTTTTGACTACTCCTTGTAGGGGAATAGTGAAACCACTTGAACTATTTGAACAAAAGTGACTTTGGAGAAATCTCATAGACTTGTTGAGCACAGCCAAAGATTTCTTATCACATACCAAATCTTCCACTGTTGCACAGGTCTGTCAGTTTGAATTTTCGTTGTCAAAGTCATCCCTGGCCTGCCAGACCACTTCATGAAAAGACCAACTGGTGAATAACTAAAAATGCCATCAGTTGAACTGAATAATCTTGAAAAGAAAGAATTGACTATAACTTCAATTTTTATTTAATTGGGTGTTGCTACATATCTTCCAAGTTTTTTTATCCATTTAGGAAGCATGGGAATCAAGGTGTTGGTTCAGTGATTTCAGATGTCAGTGAACATAATTTACTTAATATAGAAGATGAACCTGGAGATATGTGTGAACATTTGGGTATTTTCACCAAATATAGATCTCACTGTGCATCATGAACTGATTGAAGCTAACTTTAACCATGTAGCATAATAGAAACTGCTGATAGAAAATACTTTAAAATTTCCATTCCTTTTTTGACAACACATCTAGTGCTGTTAAAATAATTTGCAAGTGATCTTGCAATTAAAAAGATGTGGTTAATATTTATTAACTGTACTTCTTCTAATAGATGTTTAAATTCCATTACCTAAACTATCCTCAGATGACTAGTCCTGCTAGATCTTTGTTCTCTCCCTGATGGTTTGCACAGTATTGCTATTCATTCTTTTGTTGGTAGCCTATGGAGTTGCATTTAACTGTGTTTGTGAAAAGGGTTTATACAATAGTGATTTCTTTCTTTCGGTGTTGCTCACAGCATTCAGTGAGAATCTCAACATCCATTTCCTTTCAGTCTATGTGTGTACTGTTTGTCTAATCTTTTCCTTAGGTGTACTTTATGGGTCTTTATTTCTTTTATAACTTGCTCTCTTAAATAATTTCCTCTTTTCCTTTTTTTTGTTACTCTTTTTCCTCTGTTTCCTCTATTCAACTTAGAATATTCTAGGTGGTCTAATGCTTATAATTCCATGACTTATCATCTGGTACTTCTGAAACAACAGATAAATCTTTATCTCTTCCTGTCTCCTTCCTTCTCTCACTCCCCGTAATTTGGGATTTTTTCTCCATTTCCACCACCTCTCCACCAAAAAGTTACTTCCAGTAAAAAATGGAGTTTTAGTTAGATCAGTCATAGAATGAGATCTTTTTTTGAACATTTTTTATAATAGAACAATGAACTTGATTTTTTTAGTGTTTCAGAAAGGCTTCATATTATTTCCATAACTGCATATGCAAAGCAAAGTATTTCCCCACGCTATTTCTACAGCTTTGCCTATGTGAATATAATTTTTTCTTTATCAAAAAGCATGATGAAATATATTTATTGGTACCTTCAAAATCAGACTTTCAGCCTATCTTCAATGAAATTAGCATAGCTTTGTTGACAGTTAGTACATTGTCTATAATAAATAACTTTTCAACAAAGTATTGTAATAACTAGATTTCTGTGGGAGTATATTGCAGCATATTTGGTCAGCTAAAGGAAACAAGAGTACTTTCAGGTGATGGGCATGCTAGTATCAAGAATGAAGTCTGACTGTCACACTGTGTGGGATTTTATCTTGGAACATTGTGTCAGAAGTGAGTCAATCCTTGTGAAATCTGAAAGTAGCTATATTGCAAGAAAATGAACCAAGAAAGAGGATATATTTAGCAATTGGGTCTGCTTAAACTATGGCATTTCAAGAGCTTCAACAACAACAAAAGAAAAGTAGTGGGGCAGAAAGCAAAATTAAAACTTTAAGGGTATTTTGTCTGCCTTTTAGTTTATTATTATCTGCAAAAGTCTAGAAGTGCAAGACTTTTGCATTCATAAAGTACATATGAAGAGTGTATTTTCAACAATGATAGCTTTAAAGTGATAAACTATGGATCACTAATAGGAGGCAGAGTGGCTGACACTTTGCGATCAAAATTTTAAAAGCAAAGTTTTAACCACTGGGGACAAAAAATGGGGGACCTCAAAATGGAATGCTCTCCAAGGAGAGGTTGCAGGAAAGATTCTGAAAGTTTAGCTGCATGTAGAAGGGGGGAGGTGGTGGTGGTGACGAATCATGAGAATGCAAAGCAGGCACAGAGCACCCATAGAGGAGTGCAAAGGAGGGCAGAGAGCTGTTTGCGAACAGCTGACTCACAGACATGTTTTCATCCGAAGTTCTTAGGTCTGAATTGTGATAATGTCTGCTTCAGATGTGGGGGAGTAAAGAGAAGTTAAGCGCTTCTTTTATTCCTATGTTCATTTCTCCTTAGATTATGTCTTGGAGAAGACATGGGCCAAGGGTTCTTTGTCTGCCACTCCTCCTGTAGGGAGAGGTAATGCCATCCTGTCTACTCCAGACAAATGCACTACACTCCTCTGCTCACCAGCTAGAATAGTTAGTCAGCAACAGGGTGAGACAATCAATACCAAAAAGTAGACTGATGTAGTTCTCCACTGAGAGTGTGAAGGAATTGCTCAGAATTTCAGTTCCAGGCCCTTTTCTGGCACAGAGCAGTTCTGTCAGACAGAAATTCTTGCTTTAGGTCAATAATTCTAAGTAAGCAATTTGTCAACAGGCAATCTTGCAGTGTTCCAGAAACATTTTTCATAATAAAATTGTGTTAGTTACAAATAAATTGATTTTTCTCTCATCATCAATGGTGAGGTCCATTTGTTATCTGCTGGAAGAATATTTAGAGGGAGATTGCTTGGACTAACCATTCTTAATTAATGGGAAGTAATTGCATTACATATTCTTTGCCTTCTTCCACCTCTCTATCTGTCATACAGCCTTTGCAAATGAAGCAAGGGATAGAAAAGGCAAAGGTGGGACATTGCCAAAGGGCAAATTGAAATTCAATACAGTGGTGCTATTTTTCCCTTAATGTCACTGGTTGAATGGCAAACTGGACATTTTAGGCAGCATGTTTCCTTATGTAAAGCAGCAGCTTATGTGGAGAGAATTTCTGAAGAGAGGGTAAGCAATGTCTGGCACAGCTTTAATTGTGTTTTTTGAACGTTCCTTCTATAGGGCTACTAATTAATGCCTATTGTGAGAGTCCAGTCTGAGAAACAACAGCTGGATTTGGATCCTATTAAATTAATTATTTTATGTTAATGTACTGTATTCACATGTGTGCACTTCATAATACCCTTTTAGTTGTGGGATTATCTTTTGGAAAGAGAGGAAAGGTACTATAGCAGGATTACACCAGTTTATTCCTGACAACGATACTGCTCATCTCCTCCCAGTCATTCTGGATTTCTTCATTTTAGTCTTCCATCCTCCCCAGTCTTTCTGGAAGTCCTGACTAATGTTTCCAACTCCCCTGTTTTGCTCAGATCCCAGATTCTATTCTCCATGCTTTTCTTCCTTCTGACTGTGATATTTCTGAGATTAATAGACATGCTTTTGTCATAAATCTCTCTTTTCTTCTCTTGACTCTAGTTCATCTCCCGCCTACATTCCTAATTAAGTTCAGACTTTTTAAGCAACCCTCCTTATCTAGGGTCTGGGCAGTACTTAGAATTTTGAGGCATAACTGCACCGTTTTGGAACATGAAAATACTCCCACTCATGTGCTAACAGACATAAAAATCCTAATCTGTAACTCAAATGTCATCCACTATTATGCAGATTTAAAAAATAATCTGTGGGGCAATGATATTTATTTAGTTGAAATCACATGAACAGGAAAAAAAATCTCTTGCTGTTTGAGTGGGTCTGACAGAGAGTTTTACAACTCAGCTGTGCCAGCAAACCCTGAATTACACCTAGGTCTCTACTTTTTAGAGTTCTTGCACAGTTTTGTCATTGGCATCCCTTGCCCCAGTTCTTCCTATATGCAACAATGATTGTTTGCTGGGAGTTTATATCTTCCCAGTAATACATTTATGCTCTCAATTTTTCAACCCAGTGCTTTATTTCAGGCTGTCCTGAAGAGGCACAGTGTGTGGTTCAGGCCCTCTTTCATGGGAAGGACTGGGAGGGGTCAACCATTTGTTTCAGAATTACATCTACTTCTGTGTTTTACTCAGAGTAATTACTTCAAATCTGACATCAGATCCAGCCCTTTTGTTTTCACTATTTGATGGAAACTGCTCCTACTTTTGGAATAATTTACTACAGTGGTGAAAATAACATTAAAACCCCTTGAAGATCTCTCTCTGTAAGAAAATATGCTTAACCCAAAGAGTGTAAACTTGAATGAAATGGATGTTAAAAGGTTAGGAAAGGAAAACATGGGTAGGTTACTGAGTCCTGGAATAGGCAAATTAGGAGTAAAGACCATAAAGATCAGGAGTTTATACATTGCACTTCACAATGAAGGGAGCTAGTGGTCAGGGAGGAGTAAAGGAAAGGCATGAAGGTGGTGGATAATATAATTAAAACAGAATGATAGTAAAGAATTAATGATCTCCCTACTTTTGCTTCCCAGTTACCTATTACAGTATATTTCTAATCCATGACTGAGTTTCTAGACTCTCTTCTCTCTTTCAATATGGAGATTGTCTTTCTGGCTCTTCAGTTTGCAAACAGTGCATCTTTTGATTTCCTCTTTCAGACCAAATTTTGAAATGGTGCCTAGGAGAAGGCTGACTGATGCTGACAGAGTGAGGGATACACAAGAATGAGCATGTAACTTATGCAAACTATGTATGGAGGGAAATGCCATATTGTGTAATTATTTTTTTAATGTAAAATCTGTTCTTATTTGTCTTTCACTTGTCATTTTAAATTGCAGGTAGTTATTGTCAATATCTATGCATCTGTCAGGGTGCAATGGATATTGCATGTTTAGGTTCTCCTGCATGGCAAGGTCCTTGAAATATTTACAATATAAATATTAAATATTTTCCATAGAAATATAAAATTTCAATACTTTACAAGTATGATAGACGTAGAGTAATAAAGAGTGGTAAGTAGCAGTCACATGGATGACTTTTAGAGGAACAAACCCTGTAGTATTGGCAGAAAAATTTGCTAGATGTTTTTGTTGAAAATAGAAATGGCTTCGTACTAGTTGTTATGAAAAAACAGATAATTCTCTGGCAAGGATTACTATTCTTTGGCCACTGACAGCAACAGAAGACATGAACAATTAAAAACAATGAACGGCTGAGTAGTATTACAACTTGATTGGGTTGACAAGAGCAGTATATTCCAGAATTAAGACTGCCCTTCAACTCTTGGATGGTGGTCTTGCTATTGGAGTTCTGCAATTTCTATTTTGTTTCCTTAGCAATGTCTTCAAAAACTGCTGTGACTGTACATAAAAAATGAGACTTTTTTTTCCCTAATGTTGTACAGTTTTTACGTTGTGACGCAGGCAGTATGTCTTGTCTTTTATCTATGTATGCATACATGTCTGTACAGTAAGTCTAGAGCCCACAAAGGCAGAAAGCATATGCTATGTATGTCCATTAGGAAGCCCTTAATGAAGAAGGAACATGATTATATTTCCTTAAATGAATAAAAAGTTCCAAAAACCCCAAATCTAGTTCTGAAAAGGGTTAATATCAAACTTCCTTTTCTATGAAATATGAGGCTTCTCTCACTGACCTTGAAGTCTGTTACCTTACATAGGGCCTCAGTAGGAACACTGCAAACTGCTCATGAGCAGTGAAACTGCATAATCTGTAGCCCTTGAGCAGATGGATCTGGCGGCTTGAGGCTGAAAAGCCTAATATTATCCATGGAAGGACTGGTTAAATATTCAGATTCTCACCTATTTCTTTCAGCACTGCAGAATCTGGGAATATCTGTTTTGTCTGTTTCTTTTCTTTCTCTCTCCTTTTTAACCTTTTTTAAAATTTGGACCAAAACTCAGCTAAAGGAAAGAACGAATATGTTGAAGATCTGGGGAATCTCTGCTTCTCATTGAATCCTTTGATTCTATGAATCAATGCAGTTTGAGGACACAGTTAACAGAACGAGACAAGCAGCATTATCTCTAGCCAAGTCTGTGCAGCAGAAATCCCCATGAAGTGCTTCCTTCAGAACTGGGACTGGATTCATGTAAATATCTTGATTTTCAAAGTGGAGAAAAACCTGTTTCTAAGATTTTTGATTAAATTTTTTGGTCAATAGCAGTTGAATATTTGAAGATAGATCTTAAATAATGTTCCCAAAATGGATCTTAAATAATGTTCCCAGAGGCCTATCAGGTACTTGTTTCATGTCTCTGTAAAGAGAGAGATAAAAGGACAAATTTTGCAGTTTGTCTTTCCTCATTCAGCTTCTGGTATTTACAATTCTCACATTTAAATATGAAAACTAACTAGAAATTTCCCAACTCCTCCCTTTGTCTCTTCATAGAACCAATGAGTGTTCTCCCACACTTTCAGGCACTCCTAACAAAGATAGCTTTTTACTTTGAAACTTCCAAAAGGCTGTGATTTACTGCCTCTGCCCTGTCAGTCCTAAGCTGGAAAAATAAAGGAGGCTCAGACTTGCTCTAGGGCTAGTACTCATATCTCATATCTGAGATCATGTGTTCTAGAAAATGATTTTATTTTGATTTTTCAGATTTTTTTTTCTGCTGTTGTGCTTCTTTTGTCATTCCCCCTTCCTCACCCCTGCCTTTTTTTTAAGTCAGGATAACTTGCCTAGAGACTTAATTACTTATCACTTCACCTTTTCTTTATAAGTATATAAAGCAAGGTAAACCTTTGAACCTGATGGATTTTCACTGTGTTTTGTGGCCCTCCTGAACACAAGGCATTCTCTGGTATAACTTCCAATCTTTTCTCTTGCTTTGGGTTCCTAGATGTTAGCTTTCACCTATGCTTTTGACACATGCTTATAGCTTTTTCATGGTCCTATCTGCTTTTTCTGGGTCTCTGTTAGGATCTTAGACCACCCATCTTCCTTTCCTGTTTAAGATCCAGAAAGCAATGAAGGCAATGGTGCAATGTCCAAAATAATTAACGTGTTACAACATGCAAATTAAGCCAAATTCTATTAGCTCTTTTACCAGATATCACAGATTAGGATGTTGCAACCCCTCATCTGGACATTTTGCTGTAAAATATAATAATAAAAACACAGTTAAAAAATAAGGGCTCATGTAAAAAGCTAGTGCAGCAATATCAAAGAAACAATTTAATATCAAAGAAACATAGGCAATTTGAATGGTCTTAAATAAGTACAAACTACAACTGATTGCAAGATGATTTTAAAATGAATGAGCATACTTAATATTTTTGGCTAAAGGATTGAAAAAATCACTACATTTTGTGTGAGAAGGAGGATATTTTTTAATATACATGTTATGCTTCTTATACATTTCAAATTACCATGCCTTGAAAAAATCTATTTCAAAACATAAGTGAACTTTTGAAAACACTTGAAGGCAATAATGTCCAATTCCTTCATTAGGTAAAGAAACTACAGTTTTCTACCTATGTAATTTGAAACTCAAAGGCTGTGACAGTCTTATCTACATCCCTTTCTCTGAGTGTTCTTCATTAATAGGGGCAATTAATAGCAAACTTTCATCTCTTTCTGGAGCATAAAATTGCAGATCATTGAAGTTTTTTATCAGGGATCAAAATCTGCATCACATGACACATGTCAAGAGCTAGATTTTTCTTAGTAAGAACTGTCTCTGAATAATACAGTAAGAACAAATGAATTAGGATGGAAAGGGAAATTCAGACAAATAGTGAGGAAAAACTTAGATTAAATTGTTATATATCTACAGGTATCTACTTTGGTCTTGTTTTTGTTGTCTTTGCTTCAGAGATAAGATGCTAGATTTTTTCTTGATGCCTTTGAAAATTCCTCTAGAAATAATTTCCACTTAATATTCTCTTCATTAGAAACCAGCTCAGTGTCACAATCCAGGGAGTTAAAAATCAAGTATCAATGGTTTTGCTATGCTCTTTTCAAAATAAAAAATACTATCTCAGTGCAAATATTCTTACTTAATGATCCTCTCTTGAGAGAGAAAATTAGGATTTCTCTGTTCCTCTTTTGAAACAGCAGTTCCTCTGTTACAGGAAGGAGCTGTTTTAAAAAAGAAAAAACAAGAAACTACACTGGAAAATTAGATTAGATAAAGCATGGACAAATAATATTTTTGGAGATTGTGTGGTTTCTAATATAAAACCTGTGAAAGGAGATATGTGGACCCAAACACCAGTGTGGTTTTATGGCTCTACCCAGACCTTCATCCAAATTGCTTTGCAGGCTGTTCTGGCATCTCTCTCAGTATGTTATCTAGCATTTTTTTTTTCTTGCATCTTCAATTGCATCTTAGAAAAACTAAACTCATATAAAAGTGAGACAACAAAGATACCTGTCATTTATCCATTTAATTACTCTTATAGCTCTTTTCCATCCTATGCCTTTGGAATCACTTCAGAGTAAAAAATCTCAGTTCATAAAAATATTAAAAATAGCAGTCTTTATATGCTTTTTGTATTTTATCTTGATCAAATAAAAATTACTATGTTACTACCCAGACTGGTAAATATAATAGTAGCAGATTAAAAAAGTAATTTGGAACACTTAAAACGCTTTTGAGCCTTGTTATAGAAGCCATAAATATCTCTATTGAAAGTGTTTCCCAAACTACCCTCTGGTTTCTTTGGTTGCACAGTACTGTGTGCAGTGAAGCAGTCCCAGTTAACCATTTACATTTTCTTAATCAGGAATGCATCAGAAGTCTGATCAGAACTGTTGTTATTTTACAAGCATCTGCTATTTTCATGATTGTGTCTTCCTCTTCATCTGCACTTCGGTACAAAGATTTAATTAAAGTAGTTAAAATAACAGACAACAGATGTGATCTACTCAACTACTAGTCAGCAGTTTGAGATTCCTCTGTGGATGAACAGAAATTAAAACAGTTAAAATTCTGTAATTTATTTCAATAATCTTGTGTATCAAGTTTAGTTAAACACTGTTGTCTTGTAGCATTGCTTTCCAATAGCTAATAATGTGGAATTAGTAGGAGCTGCCTACAGTCTTCACAAAATTCATTTTGGAGATAGGAAACCCTTGCATTTTTTCTGATTTCATAATCAGAGTGTACCTTATTATTTCTTTAATTCCTGGGCTTTTATTTACATTAAGTAATCCACAACACTATGGTCTTGTATGAGTTAGCAGCAGCTGAGGTAGAGATTGAATCTCTAAATCTTATATATTGTCATAACAATGTAATCAGTCTCATGTGCTGCACAGGGAATGGAGTGTGGCTTGCATAATTCCTTAGGAAATCCGTGTTTTGATTGTTTCAATTACAAGCTGGGTATTCATTTGTGGCTCAATATGCCTCATACTTTCACTTGTTTTGAGTAGATCTGCAACTGGAGGATCTTTTATTTGAAGAAAATTGTCTGCATATAGAAACAGGAAAGAAAAATTGACTTTTTTTTCCTCTAAAAATGTCTCATTAGAATGAAATACATGCTAATTAATTAGCTTGTGCTGACCATAATGTCATAAGTTGTTGAGTTGCTGCCCAATGGACTTCATCACTCATCAGAGTAATCAAGATAAAATGGGATACAAATTAGGAAATAAATATATTGGGTGTTTCTACCCTAATCATGCCTTCCCCTTCTTTCCCCCAGTGTTCACAAGTACTAGGTCTCTGTTCATTTTTTTCTTTAGTTAATCATATGTTCTTTTTCTGTTCCTCAATGCATGACAATGCCTTCTACTCTTCTAGTTTCTCTTTGTGATTCCATTTTAAACTTTAATGTGTCTTCTGGCCATGTTTATCCATAAATAATCCCTCTAAAGGGTAAATGCAAAGTAACTAAAAAAATATTTTAAATTCCACTATATTGTTCTAGGGTTGAATCAATGAATAGAGATGTAATGGACCACAGTATGAGTAGTGAGTTTGGGAGAGAATATTATTCTGTCTATCAAAACATTACAAACTAGCTCTGGTGCATAAACTGAAAGAATTACTATGATGGAATTCATGCATCACTGCATCACTGAGGAAAATACAAAAAAAATAGTTCAGTTGAGTATCATATGGTTAAGTGGATCAAAGTACTACTTTCACAGAGCTGAATGATATTCTTTCCCCTGGAACAAAGCTACTCCCTCAAGAAAAACATCTATTGGTTTAGCAATATTCCTTGAAGCTTTGAAAAGAATCCTCAGAACTTGGTATAGTGCAATTTAAAATATGTTGAAAATCAATTTATTACTTTTACCATGCCTCTGGTAAGGTACCTTAAGATATGTGATACCTTAGGATATAAGGAGGGTGTCCCTTTCACACTTAGCTTTGGTTTTTTAGCTTTTTCATTATGCTTTACCTATAATGAGATCTTGCATGCTGTCTTTTATTCAAGAGCAGTCTCAGTTAAAGAATGAGTGGTGGGAAAACATGCAGTTATCAAAGAAGATACAGAACAGACAACCATGTATAAATGCTGTCCACATATTATATTTTCCCCTACCAGCCTCATCTATGAGGCAATAAGAAAGGGATAATGTTGATGGAAGTTAAATTTTAAAATGGTGGTGTAAGAGCAGGGACATAAATGAAACTATCCTTTCAGCCAGAGGTCACAAATCTGTTAATGACACACTGATAATATTTTCATAGAATTGTATGGGTTGGAAAGGACCTTAAATATAATTTACATCCAATCTCCTGCCATGAGCCGGAACACCTGCCACTAGACTAGGGTTCAAAACCCCATTCAGTCTGGCCTTGACCTGTGGATGGAGCAGCTTCCCTGGGCACTGTGTTCTAGTGCCTCATCAGCCTCACAATAAAAAAATCTTTCTAATATCTACCCTAAACCTACCATCTTTCAGGTTAAAACCATCCCCCCTTCTCATGTCAATGCCTTTGTAAAAAGTCCCTCTCCATCTTCCTTCTAGGCTCCCTTCAGGTACTCTAAGGCTGCAATAAGGTTGCTGCAAAGCCTTCTCTTTTCCAGTTGGAACAATCTCAGTTCTCTCAGGCATTCCTTGTATGGAGGTGCTCCATCCCTTGATCATCTCAGTGTTCCTCTAGACTTGCACCAGCAGGCTGGTGACCTTCCTGTGCTGGAGACCCCAGAGCTGGACGCAGTACTGCAGGTGGGGTTTTACATAAGTTAGCTTGAGGACAATTGATGAACTAAAAAGAAAGCTGTTGCTTTACATGGAGAATTTCAGTCTTTGGATTTTTTTCAGTCTGAAAAACCTGGAGGAATAAAAGCTTCAGAAGTTGCTGTGGTTGTTTCAGTGTTCGGTATTCTCTCCTTACTTCCAGGAACAAGAACCAGGGAAAATAAAAGAATGCTGGTATATCAACTATTGAGTTCTGCTGTAGGGAACAACAATTTGCTAAGACACTCTTATTTCCAGTGCAGTGTTTTGTACTTCAGCCTGTGTGTCAAGGACACCAACAACTGCATAAAATATTAGCACTCCATTCTGCCTTTTTCTGTCCATGACAGCACATGGCCCCCTGCCTCAAGCACCTCCTTCTGAAGCTTTGAAATAAACACTCAAGTTACAGAGGAGTTTTCAGAGGGGAAATTATCAAGGGAAGGAATTGCTCAGTTAACTTTGTTGCTGTGAAGGTGAAAAGTTAGGGTGTTGGAATTATGCATAACAAAACTTGCTTACTCAAATCTCATCAAATTCTATCTTGGTATTCTTCCCTTACAGCTGTCTATCACAGATGTCCAGCATTATTAAAATGAAAATCAATTTCTAATGTAAGAATCTATTTTATGGGTGGTAAAGTTTATTAATAACATCAACAAGGAACTCAGAAATAACACTGTAAGCATACTTTCTTTAGAGGTGTGATAAACTGAAATTATGGGCACCAAAGCAGCAGTAGCAGATGTATTTGAAGGTGCCTGTTCTTTGACTGGTGGTCAGAGGTTACAGGGCTGCCCAGTGGGACAATTGTGTAGGAAAGACTTTAATTTGCTGGCTGGGTTAGTAAACAGGAGCAGGAAAAGACTCAAACAAGAAACTGTACTTCTAACCATTTCTGTCTATTCTTGGATCACTGAAGAGTACAAGTTTTTCAAAGTACAGAACAGATTCTAGGAATCTGTGTCCTCAGTGAAGCCAGAAAAGGTAAGATACATGACTTAGTATAGCATTTGATAAGCAGAAGAGTGGGGAAAAACGTTTCAAAGTTGTGATTTCTTACTGGAACACAAATATGAAACAAACAGTCTAAATATATGCAAAGAAAAATATAAATAATAAAAAGTTTCTTTATAAGCTCAGAACTTCTGGAGTTATGGCTATCTGTTGTTATTCCTCTCCCAGAGTAAAATGTGGAATGATTCCTCTTGCTGTGTAATTTTTTAGAGAACTGTGCCTTGACATTTTTAACCATGCATAAATGGATACATAAGATTTTCTAAGAGATTAATTTTTTTAAAGCTTGGATACTACTGCGAGAGGAGTCTTAAATTTTGAAAAAGAACAATATTTTTAGTAATGTGACTGACTTTATACAGTGTCAGTTTCAGAGGAGGTGGAAATTTTATCGGTATATGGAGTGATTATTTGGATAGAGATAAGTGATTTGTCTACCTTGAGCTCTGCAATATGGCACTACAAATTTTGTCCAGATTTTGTACATTTTTATCTCTCATGTCTATACAAATAGTAAACCATCAACCTCTTCCCCCTCCTCCTCTCCCCACAGTACATGGAGATTTTTTTATAATTTTTTTTTGAAAATAGCAAATCTCTACAAAAAATGAATTTGTAATCTTATTGTATGAAATGGTTACAATGGGTGTAAAGTATATTATATTTGTAAGCACATTTATTTATTGTGTGTGAGAAATTGCATGTTAGCTGCTAATTGCTGGATTCTCAGGTGAAAACAACACTCTCAGGAAATTTTCCTGCCCACACGTTGAGTTACAGCCACGTTTTATGCCTGTACAGCTCTGTATGTAGTGCCAGGAATGTGCTACTCTGTGATCACCCATGCTCTGGGAGACAGAGCTCCAGCAGTAAATCTGTGTTTTAACAGCTGCAGAAAATTTTAGAAGTGACAAAAGGACTGTGGATTTTATTGCTGCCCAACAGCAGAAACCTCTGTACATATGCCTACAGTTACAATCTTTCTTTCATGCTGCTGAAGTTTATATTTTTAAAAAATTTCGCTTATGTGTTCAAAGATCTGTGTATGACCAGCTAGATTGATGGCATAAAAAAGAATGGAAAGTGAGGGAAATGTTCAGGATTTTAAGTGATTCCAGTTTAGACGAGGTCTTATATTTTGGCATCATAACACCATTTTTATATTGCTTATTCCAGGGAAAACAAAATGAATAAATCAATCTAATTTTTTAGGTTTTTTAAAGGAAATACCTTATGGAAGTTTTGTTGGAGATACTTAGAGTAAAATCTCTTTACTGCTTGGAAACTAAGGAATATTAAATTTACAAATACACAAAATAAATGGTTATGATACCATAATTCATGTTTCATTTTATTTTTTACTTTTTAAACAGAGGAAGAATCTAGGATGATAGGGGCAGTGTTATGGCCCCAATTCTGTCCTTTTCAGAGCAAGTTTTAATTTTTAATATTTGCAGAAAGAAACCTATTGTGGAAGCCATATGGAAATTTGGTTTTGGATCAGTCCTCCCTTGTGTCCTGCACTTACTGAGACCTTAGGATAAATTGCTAATACAACAGTGCCAAATTCAGCACGTTGCAGCTCTTCCTGCTCGACCAGCTGTTATTAAACGTGACAGGTAACGCAGTCTGAAAATAATCAAGGCCTTATGTTGACACAGGAGGGCATTTCAACTGTCATGCAGATGAAAGCTATTGATATTTACTTTTGTTTCATCATGAAGTTAATGTGAAGTTTGGAAGTGATAGCAAATACTATTCATCAGTAGAGTGGTACATTTGCAGTGGTCTGAGAAATTGCTGCAACAGTTAGATTTTGATGTACCCTACGCTCGGCTGAGTAGATGGAACTATCAATTTCTCTTCTTTCACTGCTGGGATGAAAAGCATGAGGATGTTATTGCTTGTGTAACAAATGGACAGTCTGTAACTCTTGAACCTCATGCAGTTTGAAAAAGGTTACTAAAGAGAGTAGTTAAAATTGTAGCTTGACAATTTATTCACTGATTTTAAATCATGCATCAAACAGAATGGATTTAAGCCTGATGTGTTCACTATATATGTTGCAGTCAATTATATAATTTGACTGTAATAATTTTGTTAAACAAATATTACTAGGGAACAGCAAAATTTAATATGTATGCAGTAGTTAACTCTTGAGTCCTACTCTTTCTTTTCATGAATGTGACTCTATATAGGTCTACAGAAGTCTTCTCTATGAAATCTTAATGTGATCACGTTTTGAAATTAAAAGTCCACTGAAATACCTTTCAATCAAAGAAGAAATGGTCACTTTGCAATTAAAATTTTGTAATAATCTCTAACTCACTGTAAGGCTCAGACTGGCCAGTGGAATTTAATTATCGCCCTCACAGCTGTCAGACAGCTGTGGCCTTTTTATCTACCTGAAATCTAAGACACCATTTAAAACCTGACTACTTAAAATTTGTGTGGTTCATATAATTGGTTCTCTTGGACTGCCTTCTCTAAAACAAAATCAAGAGTTTACAAAGCTCTTTGAACACCTGTGCGTGATAAAAATGGAAACTAAATATGTGTGATATTATACATATTGCTGTTGGTAAATTTATACTCTAAACTTGAAAACTAATTGTATTTCAAACACAATTGTTCCATATCAGAGAATAAATTGACTGTTCTGGAGATGTACAGTTATCAAATTACACAGATAGCATAAAACATCCTACAAAGCAGTGTTTAAATGGAATTTGTGTTGAACGTATTCATTACTGACTTGAGGTAAAATTCCTAAGGAGCAATAGCTATGAATTCCTAGCATTAGATAGGCTTAGGAATTTTCAAGTTAGCCATGCATACAAACATACTCAAATATGGAAATATGTAGTAGCAGCATGCAAGGAGTGAGTGTTGTGATGTACTGGAACTCATATGAAAAGCAGTGAAAAGGAGTAACATAAACATTTTAAAGTAATTTGGATATCAAATTTTCATATAGGTTATAAAAGGTCTGAATCAGAAAAATATGATCTTATTAATGATTTTCTTGTATGAAAATTTTATTTCAGCTGAATGAGAAAATGTTAAATCATGAGGAATATTGCTGAGTAGGAAAAACTCTCATAAAAATACTTGAAATTTTGAATGAAAATATTCTTTTAGAATTAAGTTTCTACAGAATGATTTAAGATCGGTTGAAGCATATAAAAATGCAGAATAATACCTCTAATTCTTATCGCGTTCTTAGTTTTTGTCACATCTGAGAAATAGTTCTGCCCAAAATGAATGCATTTTAGGTTTTTTAAAAAAGATATTTTTCTAGCTGTGCCTGAAATCTTTTCCCGTTATGAATTATGGCTTTACAAAGGTTACTGTCATTTAGGGTGGGATCATTATAGTGCCCAAAAGTTCACTGAACATGCTTTAAAGTATAATTAAAAATGTATGAGTTTAAACCAAAATAATTTTAAAGTGCATCACTGCTTCACAATAGGATATTTTAAGATAATTATTTCATTTCATTTTCCAGAAAAAAAAATGGAACAATTTTAATTTAGTCAGATTTTATTGGAACATTCGATATGACATCCCAAATATGCTGATTAGTTACCATAGAGAAAGCAATGATCAGTTTAAGAACTGAAGGTTGGACAAAGACTTATCTAAAGGACAGTCAGCAGGTTTTATTGAAGTGATATCTACAATTTTATTGGGAGGTTACACAAAGATTTCCTTTGTGGTTTGGCCAACTTGATTTATTTCAAGTGATGAGGCATCATCTCTAAATGGAAGTCTGTGACCACCTACTGTTAAGATGTTACTGGCTTATTGGTCTTGCTGAAATATAAAGAAATGTAATAACTTGAAAGAAAAGTCATGCACATAAAGGATATAACGACAAATATTTCTGCTGTAAGTTGAAGGCTTAGTAACTTCAAAGTACAGAAGAAAGGACAGACTTCGGTCTCTTAGCAGAGTACAGATTGACTAAGTGTTAACAACATGAGGCTGTGAAAAATAAAATGGGATTCTAGAATACATAAGTCAAGCTCTTTCTACTACTGAAATGAATACTGTTGTGTTGTATAATGGAAATTCATCCAGCTGGAATATATTATACATTTCTCATTACTTCAGTTAGTTAAAGGTTTGTTCATATTGGGGGAAATATCATGTAGACTAGTGATATGATGTCGTGCTGCTGAATACTCTTAGTGAAGACATTAGCAGCAATAGAAATGGATAATGGGATGGATAGAAATGAGAAGTCTGGGATCCAGGAAGAAGTAAGATCTTGTTTAAACTGAACAAAATATCAATACCAAAAATAAAAAGAATGGAATAGCTATGAAGAAATTTAGATATTCAGGTATAAGATATCAGGAAAGTGATAGCAGGCTTCTAACTAGGTGAGTTGGAGCAAATAATACTGATTATTTTGTGAGAGGAATTATGTGGCTGCAGTGGTAGTAGAAGGCTTAATTTGGTGACAGAATAAGATAAATAGAATTTTTAGCAGCAAGATAAAATAAGGAACATTTTATAGGTTGTGGTTAGTGGATGGACACTTAGGCCTTTCAGGTTTATAGGATATGAAGTTGATACGCTTCCTAATAAAGTTTCATTTGCTAACCTGACAAGCTAGCTACAGTTTCTGGTGAAGTAAATTTTCTAAATGATAAATTTTTTTCTTGTGGCCTGCAGAAAAAGACAACTTTCAGGTATCAGAAAAGAGTTTCTTGGAATACTGTCACTTTAGGGATATGAAGAGGGTCGTTATCAGTCACACCAGACATACTCTGCTCAGGTTCCAGACTGGGAGCTGTGCTTTCCTCTGATTAGGAGAGCTCAAGGGCAATACAGAATATCTAAAATGGGAGAGTGCTCTTTTCTCTGCTGAATAGGTAAAGAACCTCGGTCCAGGTTCCATTTAATTATTCAGACAATGAATATCGACAACTTGATCCTGACATCTATGTTAACCTGTCTTTCCTACCCACTTTCTTAGACTTTGATTCTTTCCACTTGGGCCTTTATTTTCAAGTGATTGAGAAGCTACTGGGAGTGGAGGAAAGAGGAGGAAAATAAGTGATATAACGACAAGAGGAAAAGGAAAACAAGTGATAATAAGACAGCATCAGACTTTTTTTTTGCCTACTTGAACGTTTGGTTTTCCAGCAAAATCTTCACATTCCGGTTGTAGATGTGGAAAAAAATGTAGCAGCCAAATATGTTTGCTTTTATATATAATTCTTTGCAGCTGTTCTAATACAATCAAGTCTTAGGTGAGGAAGTATCTTGAAACTAAGAAAATAATATGATCTTTCATTCTGAAAAAAATAATATTCTTAATCTAATAAATTTAAAATAAGAATTTAGTTTATGAGAGGGATAAATAACAATGTACATCCTCTGGCTTTTAGGTTATTCACTCTTGCTTTTAGTGAAATTTCGTGATTTACTTTTTGAAATCTGGAGGTAACTCCTAATACATGATTACTTCCTTTGCTGGAATTTATGTTTGGTTTTATATGACAACTCCTTTCAGTAGTATTTGTTATGAAATGATGTAATCAAAGATTTTATGAAGCCTTGGACTGCATTGTGTGAAGCATTCAAAGGTAGTTCAAATATCTTTGGCAGAATTAGAAGATATGTCTCTGTTTCAAAAGAGATATATTTGGCAGCGTTTCAAGTGAAAACAGGACAATGTAATAAAACCTTTCTCTTTAGGAAAAGGAATTTATTTTCTAATGTGTTTTCTCTCCCAGATTTTTCATGTTTCTGCCTGCTGAGTTATTCAACATTTTTCTGCCACTCAGGATAAAAATGAACATAAAGGCCCCATCTCATCTGCCTTTCCCTAAAAATCCTCAAACTAACCCACCAACCAATCGAACAATGAAAAAAACCCACAAATAAACGAAAACCACAAAACCAACCACCCAACCAACCACCCAACCAAACAAACTCCCCCAGAAAATAATAAAAACAACAACAATCTCCCCCAATCCCAATTATATCTTTCCATCTTTGAAATAATTTTTCGTCCAGCAAGTCTTAAAATTGCTTTAAGCTATAATAAAACATTGTAGGAAGTTTATTCACATCTTAATGTGAAATTCAAATAGCTTTTTCTACTCATAATATTAAAAATGTCAACACCAGCTCAGTATATATAACCAGTACGGGTATTACATTTCCTTCATGGGCTCTGCACAATATAGTGGTTTCTCTCCAGCTACAAATGCTCCTCCAATATTGTCTTTCCAAGTGTGTGTACTAGTTTCTTGCTTAATATGTCACATTTGTAGAGTTTTTCAGGATTTTTTGTCTAAAATAAAATGACTAATAATGGCATCCCTCATAAAAAGCAGACATATCAGTTTTAAAAGACTTATGGTACATTCATGGTTTTGGTGTTGACTTTTCATAAAATATTTCAAGTTATAGCTTTTAACTTCAAGGTGTGTTTCTTTTTAGGAAGCCACACAAAGAGCAAAATTTCTCTGAGCTGGATAATTATGGTCTTCAATTTTGATTTTTTTTTTCCTATTTTTTGTATGAAGGGTTTATCTTTTCCCCTCTCCCTTCTACACTGGTGAATTTGCAGCCAGGAGTCAGTTGATGCAACTTAATAGACAGGACATTTGGAACAACTTTTAATGATCAACAAAATATACTGAGGAGAAATTTATTACTGAATGTGTTTAGTGCTGAAAATGATCAGTAAATGCACTGGAAGAGGCACTTTGGGGGGATTTTAGGAGCACTTTGAAAGTAGCAAGTAGCATTAATCCCTAGTGTTCAAGAGTGCTATGTTCTGCTTTCGTATCAGCATGAGGTCCAGCACTCCTGAATGGGCTTCCTGCCCAGCTGAACCATTATGTGTAATCCCTCCTGAGCCTTGATGGTTTTTTGACAAATCTTCACTTGCCTGGAAGACATCTCTTGACATGTTTTGGGTCTTTGGCCGACATAGGTGAGTTTGTCAGAGGTAGATTTTAGAATAACAATTTTTAAAACTGTGAGGAATTTTGTTTGATGCCCAATTGTGTAAATAAGTTCTGGGAGGGAGATAGGTTATTGTTGCATAGAGCTGATAAAGAAAAAACTGATCTGAAGAATTGGAACCTACAGATTACCATCAACTGTGGTCATACATTACCAAACACTGTTGGTTTAAAGGATGTTGATGTAAGAGTAGTTGTGTCAGGAGAGAATATAGGCTCATTTAGCCAATATCATGTCTCCTACACTTTCATTAGGAAGCTTCACTGCATTATCCTTCTATGAGTGGATTTTCTGAGTCTTTCCTCAAACATACATAAAAATTTACCATCTGCAAGAGTGTCAGCAGAGTTCCAGGGTCCAGCCAACTGTGTGGGGACTTCTGTTCCTTTGTCTACTTTGAACCTTACTCCTGCCATCTTCATTGATGAGTCCTTTCTACAATTTTTATATTCACTTTACAGAGATACAAAAGATACTGTCAAAGATGATCCAGTTCATTGACTTTCACTGGTTTTGACTGGATATGAAGGAAGCACTTTCTATTAATTTATATTTACTTTTATTTCCTGCAGTCTGATAAATCAACAACCAAATGTAGATGAATATTTACAAATTAAGTCCCCAGTTTACGGAGTTCAGTAATGCTGAAGGGCTCTCTGTGCTCAGAACTGATAGACCTATGAAATACTGTGTGATTGTACAGTAAGAAATCAAATAAATAAATTCTTTGCTCAGATCTAGTACTACATTAAGAATGTAACCTGTACAATTTGCATGATGATTGTGCCTTTCAAAAACATTTCTTTCATTCAATTTCCATTTATTTTTAAAATAAGAACTTTAGTTCAGATTTAAAACATTTTCAGACACTTTCCCCAGGCAATTTCAATAGATAATTCTATATATTCTGGAGAGAAGGTATTTCAGTGTGTGTCTTTGAGTGCTTTCTATTCAACCTTGCTCTGAGCACCTCTGTAACCCTTTGCTTGAATCCTGATTTATACATGTTTTGTTTTTATTATTTTTACAGTAAATCATGACAACACTAGGGACTTTTCACCCAGATTGATTTTTTGAGGAATAGAATTTGATTAGAGTAGCGCAAAAAGAGCTGCTTGTAAATAAGATCAACACAATCTGTGTTAGCAGAAGTTTATTTAACTATTTTTTTAAAATAAACTTGTGATTTTTATTTCCTTATTATAAATATAGCTCCAGATTTTGCTATATAGACCACCAGGTTCCTATTACTTGGCACACTCCTGCTGGTATGACAGCTTTGTTTACCATTAAATGTTAATTCCTAAAATAAAGTTAGTATACAGAATGCATCTGTAGGGAATTGTTTTGTCACATTAAGTTTAGTATGCTTTTTCTACAGGGTGCTAAGGATTTAAACCCCTTTCTTTTGAATAAAGAAGCAGTAAAGAGACTAAGTAACAAGGTTGAGTTACAGACTACTTAAAAGACATGCCCACTTGGAAATGCATTTCTGCAGTATGAAGTAGAACTATCTGTCTTGAATATTGAATTGAGTATGAAATAAAATAACAAATTAAATTCCTTGCTAAAGTGCTTTCAACAGGCCAAAGTCTGTCTGAAATCTGAAATCTGTTGCACTATAAATCCCCATAGCATGGAATATTATAGAGAAATTCCCCCCAATTACTTCACAAGATGAAATCATTAATATGCATAGATTTTTTTGTCCTATCTTTTTGTTTGGGAAATCCTTTTGTGATTGTAATGTGTCTCATGCCACATCCTATTCCTAACATTGGAAGATCCAATACCTATATTATTTATACTACTGTACATGGCTATAAACTAAAATTCTTTTTGAAACAATTCCTCAAATATTCATAGACAATGACTCTGTATGTCATCTTCCTCCTTCCCACATTTGCCCTGTATGAACATACCCCTCATGTAAACCATTGCAGCAAGGTTTTAAAAAGACTTGCTAGTCAAATCTCTCATGTAAGCTGTTCTTCCTGAAAAAAATGAAGGGAATAAGAAATTTCCAACTGCTAGGATTTTGTTTCTCTTCTCTTTGGCCTTCTATCTTCAAAATATTAAGTGAGTTTGGTTAATCTTTGTTTTACAAAAATTATTAATTTGTTTTGAATATTGGGTTAAAATTCTGACTAGGTTGAAAGGAGATAGAATTGGCCCCAGTGGGCAGATATTAAATGACATATATATGGTAATATATTTGAGTTCTGGATCTTAGATTTGTTCCTCAATGAAGAAAATTGAGAGACTTATAATTTTCTTACTATTGTTATTTTTTAGTTATTGATTTCAAATGGGCAAATTATTTATATAAGTCATATACAATTCAGTTTTGGAGATAAGATCTACCCCTGGTGTGGTAAATAATACTAGAATTTAGCAAAAGTGAGGGTTAATGTAATTCCTGCCTAACTGAGTGGGAATGCTTTTCCCTGAGTCAGGAGAATGAAGAGAGAGTGAGTACTGGGCAGGACCCAAGAAAGGCCAACTACCCACCCATAGAACCAAAAACATGCACAGGGTGTTAGCAGCTGGAGACTCCTTGCTGAGAGGTACACAGCAAGAAGTGGCCATGTGTCACCCCTGCATTATCTCTAGAGCTTTGCTGCCTGTCAAGAGGGTGCATCTATGGTGTAACAGAAAGGCTGCTGAGCCTGCCCACTCATTCTTTTTATTCTAAGCAGGATTGAATAATGCTGGAATGAAGTTATCCAGAAATACCAAAATACTTTCAGTCCCTTAGAACAGTTCCTTTTCTATTGTTGTCCTCTACCCTCTCATCCAGAGAGGGGGATTTGAGAAAAAGAAGATGGATTGGACAGGTGAATGGCTGTCTTAATAGCTGGTGTCGTGCTCAAAGTCTCAGCCTCTGTGATCTTTGCACGGCTTAGAGATATTGGACCTTTTTACAGCTGATAGATCTCAAGTGTTGAAGTGTGAGCAAGAAAGTTCTGGGCAATAAACTCTCTGGATAGAGACTTAAACTAGATTAAATATGGAAAAAGAATGATGTTCTGAGAACTCAAGAAGAGCAAAAGGCTGTTGGGGCATTAGCAAGCAACAGGGAAGCCAGTGTGAACTTCCTCGAGGGAATTAGGGTGAGGTCCTCTAGAAAGGTCATGGGGTCAATTGTCCAGCCAAACGTGTCTATAGCAGGGCATGCAGCATGGGAAACAAACAGGAGGAGCTGGAAGGCTCTGCTCAGGTGAAAAGCCATGAGCTGATTACTACCACAGGAACTCAGAGGGATGATGCTTGGAGGTTCTCCATGCTCAAACTGTGATTGCTTGAAGCTATCTCTGAGGAGGAGAAATGTACAGGTCAAGAATTTAGAGGTGAACAAAGCCAACAATGAAAACTTTGTTGTCTATAAACAGACATAAAAATGCAGTTGATGCCATTATATTGTAATTATTTTGCTTTCTTTTTATAGTTTATTTATCATAAATGTGACACATACTCATTTTTGTTTGTTTCTCCATTTTTTCCTCTCAAATTTCCCCTCAAATTGTCATTAACAGCTCTATGCCAAGATATGTTATGGCAATCATGAAGTTTTTCGTTCTCATTTTGTTAGGAAGAACAAAAAGGGCAGTGTGGCAGTTGCTCATCTAACTGCACATTTCCTGCTTGACAGGAGCATCTGATATTCATTGGATCACTGCACTGCTTTGCACAGCAGTACTATTGTTCTGGCTGCAGCATCTATTTCAGTAGATGTATTCAATTTTTGGATAAAGGCTAAAAAAAGGAAAAATATGCCATAAATCAAAGTCCAGCAGTCTTGCACGTGGTTTATCATCTGATTCTTCAGGCATTGTATCCTAATTCAGCACAATTTGCAACTCAGATTCATATTTTCCTATATGTTGTACATCCTTTGAAAAAGCTGTGTGGTATCAATCTCCAGTTTTTCACCTTAAACTTCACAGTAGAAAGGTGTAGCATTTGTGCTGCTGTGGACCATTCTTGATACACACGTTTGATTGTGAATGTTAAATTTTGTTCCTTTATCAAATCCTTACCTAAACTCAATGAAACAGATTCTGTACCCCCCAGTTTAATGTCAATGTGATTTTCTACAACTTTAGAGTACTCTTTGTTCTGAGGTCAGAATCTGGTGCTCATCCTTTATTGCTACTGACCTCAGCTCAGCCAATAATCAGCACTCTGCATAGTGATGTTTCTTAGTGATTTTCCATACACATTGACACAGTTCCTGGTTGAGCCAGATTCAGTAATTTCAACACCTAGCGATTTTCTTCCATGCCATTTTTAGTATTTGATAGTATTGTTAGACTAGAAATCTTTGAAAACAAGCAAACTAACACAGGCTTAATATGCAAAAACATTCACAATACAATTAACCACTATTTACCTCTTCTGTACTTAATCTGACATATGCACTACTTATAGTAGAACAATGGTAACCAGGCAAGGACTGTTTTAGAGAGTTTGTAATTCAGCATAACACAATGAATAAGAGTAACAAATAGCAAGAGGAAAGGATAAATAATGTTCACAAGAATTATGGTTTTTATTATTAGTTTCCAGAGTTTGAGGACCCCTTTCACAGAATCAACCAAAGCATTTAGGTTGGAAAAGACCTCTAAGACCAGGTCCAACCTTTGGCCAATCACTACCTTGGCAACTAGACTGCAGCACTAAGTACCATGTTTACCATGAGGTTGTTTGGGTGATACATCAAGAAAGGTAAAGCCAAATAAAAGCAGTAAACCCCCTTTACAAACAGATACTGCAGTGAAATTTCGCATTTTATGGACTGAGGTCTAAAATTAATTTTTGATGAATATGTAAGGTTTTATTTCTTAAAACATTAGCTTTAATTTAATTTATTTCTTATAACATTAGTTATAATTGCTCTTGGGATTTGTTTTTCAAAGATACTTTTAAAATTGTTTATTTACATGCTGGTCTTTTACTTTTTATTTAGTATCTAACTGATAGCTAAACCTCTTTTTCATATTTTTTGTCCTATCTATGATCATTTATATGAGTCATAAGCACTGGCTTCTTTAAGCATGGGTGGAAAGAAATGAATAGTGCTAAACTCACCACACCATTGTTTGCCCATTGCAATTCAAAGTTACTGCCCAGGATAACATAATACTTTGAGTTTAGGTTTGACCCAATATAATAAGTCAGGGTCACTGCAGTTTGATTTCTCACATCTGTTACTGGGATCAGAGTGCATCAGTGTTAGTAGCTGCTGCTGCAACTTTACTAATTTGCTGTTACTCTAAAACAGCTGTTTTAATATTGTGACAATGTGTTTTGTTATGACATTAGAATAAAGGTACAGTAAGAACAGGAAATTATGTCCATGATATAATTTCTGAATTTATTATGGATGCAGCTTCAAGTCTACCCAATCCAAGAGGAATAAAGACAAAATAGAGTGCAGCAGAGGGAAGCCACTAGTGTGGCCAGGAGCTGGAGGAAATGACATTCAAAGGGGAGGCTGAGGTAGATAGGCTGGCTTGGTGTAGAGAAAAGGCTCAGGCACGGAGCAAACACATATCAGACTACCACAGTCCAGAGGGTTATTGTAGAGAGCAGGTAGGCTGTTTCTCCCCAGGGGTGCCAGGTGAAACTTTAAAAGCAGCAGTAATAACTTGCACCAAGGGATAACAAGTTAGGCAAGAGGGAGAAATTCTTCCTGTGGGATGGGGGTGCAATACTTGCAAGAGCTGCGCATAGGATATCCAGAAAGAGACAGTGCCCCAATTTCACCTGAACAACCAGACCTAGCTTTGAAGACAGCTGTGATGGGATAAGGATATCATAGTAGATGACCTGTGGACGTGTTCTCCAATTTTATTTTCATAAGGATAACAAGTGTGACTTTAACTATCCATTTGTTTAAGAAAACAGTGCAGTGGGTAGGAGCTTTGGGGTGTGTGTGTATCTCACCCCATAGTACTCTTTAGATGGCCTGAAGTCACCAAGCAGAATTTCAGGTAGGAGGCTGTACTTGAGTGTCTTTCTTTTCTCTTAAAACTTCTGATAATTCCTACCCTGCCTTACCTTTTAAGTGGTAGGTAGGTACTGCTTGGGATAGCACTTTTGAAAGGCGAAGTGCCACTCAGCACAAAGAGAAGGTGAATAGAGTGTGGTAAATTCCTAAAGTATCTCAGCTGCTGTTTCAGGTCACACTGTCTCAGCACTGAGCAGGGGGAAAATACAGTTAGGGCTTACTGTGTGGGCTAGTACCAGGGAAACAAGGCTGAATGGACTTTAGATAGAAATGCTTATAATGAAAGCACAATTTAGTTCTAGGAAGGTTACCACTGTGTTCTTGAAGCCAAAGAAGAAGAAAACCAACCACATATTGGAAAAGAGTGGCTCATACAGCAAGTTATTTTCAAAAATGTTTGGACCTATTAGTGTGTTAGAAAGAAAGCTACAGGTGGACCCACTGATCCTCTCACAGCAAAGAGTAAGAAGGGAAGGGCAGACAGAAAGACTGTGGGCCCAAAAATATTCAGGATAAGTTTTCACAATGCAGCTGAATTCTTCCTGGGTCTCCCATCTATGACACAAACTGGGTCTGCAGCTGGTGCATAACTTATATATAGGGCTGAATCTACCTTGAAAAATGTCAATCTTTGTCCTAGGAGATTTTGGTAGGAATGACAGAAAGAAAATTGCAGCATTTAATGGACTGTGAGGTCTCTGTGTGTGTGTATAATTTATGTACACTGAACTCTCAAGGACAAGATAAGAAATTATTGTCAATGTATGCCATTAGAAAGAGTACAATAAATTTTCAATCTTATAAAATTAAGTTGTAGAAGCAATTTTCTTTAAATGAAGTGGCATTTTAACTATTTTGATCTGCCAAACTATTTGTAAATAGCATTTTGTAGAGATTTCAGTATTATGTTATGTTATTCAATGGGAGCACAAAATGGCAAGGCTTGCACTGGAATGCTGTTTTCATGCTTGACGAAGCCTGAAGAACTTAAGCTTTTTGTCAAGTGCTGAAAGCCAGTTCAATATAGCCCTTAATACCTGGAACAAAGTGAGGAGATGAGGGAATGAAGTTTCTCTTCCTTATCGCCACTAGAAAAGATAGTTTTCACAGATGGCAATTTATTTCTTTTACTAGCACAGCCTATGTGACTAGAAATTGTTAAGACAAGTCCAATAACACTTGATATTCTTAGAAGATTATTGGATAGAGGCTTTCAGCTCCAGTTTACTAGCATGAATCCAGCCAGGGTGGAGCTTCAGCGTTGCCTTCAAACGAACGTGTCTAAACTGAGCTGAACTCACTGTTGTGGATAAGTGTCTATGTGCAACTTTTGTGTAGCAGAACTCATAACTATGATGAGAAGATGATGTGGCTTCTACTTTGCAAACAAAGAAACAGGAAGATAGTAATTTTTTGTAAGTATGGTGGGCATCTGGGAAGATGGTTCCATGGCAAGATTAATCCAGGTTCTATTTGGAATATATTATGCTACCAACTTCAATTTTTCTTCCTTGAACGTAGTGACCCTGAATCTATGTTCAAAACAATAACAGGTTTTGTACAAATTCCCCCAGCAATGGAAATATGCTAATTTTTTCTCCAGAACAAAAAGTAATAACGGGAAACTTGAATGGGTTTTTTGTTTTGTGTTTTCTTTGTTTCCTTGCAAATTGAGAGCATATTTAATTGAGTCAAGTAGAATGAAAAAAATAAAAATAGGAAGAGCAGCATTATCAAATGCTGAATGGTATCACAGTGTTCTTGAACAGCAGGTGTCCATAAAAAGAGAATAATAAATTAAGGACAATACATATACTGTGATAATGGAATTTTACTTGTAGCAGCTAACATATTTGTAAAAGTAATTTTTATGTTTATTTCATTTCTCTTTTTCATAGTTGTGTGTATGCAAGTAGACTTATTAATAGCATTTAGATGCCCACACTGGAGGAATGCACACAATATACATCACACTAGACATCGAAATATGCATATTTGAGTATTGCAAGTTTGCCTATTGTGTCTTTCCCTAGATTAGTTGCCACAGAAATATATAAATGAAAAATTGCTACATTTGTTATTAGTAAAGGAATAAAAGTAGGATAATGCCATTAATATTGTTCAGGTGAAGCTGAAATAACCTGTGCAGTACTTTTAGAGGAATTCTGCTGCTATCCAGAGTCTGAGTAGTCACTCCAGGTTGCTGCCTGCATTTAAGTATGATGACTTCTTTATCAGAACAAAACTATTTGTTTTCTTGAAGTGGTGCTAATAGCAGTGGAGGTGAGATTGCATTTCTGTACTTTCTGCCAAATCTGCCTTCCTTGCATATATATGATGTCAATAAAACAGACTTGTATAGATAATTTAATTTATATAATTTCTTCTGGCATAGTTTGAAATGATGCTTGGGGTTTCTCCTAGTTCAGCAAAGAAAAATAAACCACCAGAAGGGCTCAGAAATGTTAGTTTTTTATTGGTCCTTTTGCCATCTTCTGCAGCATCCACAGAGTATATCTGTATGATTGGTTAATACCTTTTTTCTTTAGTTATCCACTGTGAGCAAATTCTATAAATAAAATTAGTTCTCTTTATAATACTACTAAAATTTTTTTCCTGTTAATTCATGTTCTTATATATGTAATATAAGAGTTTTGATTGGGCAGGGCCAGCTCTCAGACCAGTCCTCAAGAGCTGACTAGTCCAGCAACCTTTTTCAACGCATATCCCAGCATTTGAAGATCCCACCTCCCACTGCTCTCAGTGTCGCTTTTAACAGTCCATTGCATTGTTTGTTTTTGCTGGATGGATACTGCAAGGCATTCCCATATTTACATTTCAGATATCATTCTCCATACAAAAGGAGCTTTAAGCAAGAGCTGCTCGACTTGCTTAATTGCAGCATGTGTTTTGCATTCGTGAGAACTCTGTGCCGCAGTGTCTGTGGCTAGTTCACCTCTCAGCCATGAGCCCACGTACAGGCTGCACCTCTTCCCTGATGGCCCAAAGTATCATGGGCTCACCAACCTAAAAATAATTCAATGCTATGTTGCCAATCCAGATCCACCTGAGATGCTTTAATCCTGGCAGTCTGATTCACCTGCTGGTTATTTCAGTATTTTTCAGTGGTCCAGCTCTTGTGTACATGAGTATCTATGTGATATACATTCATGTAGGCTTTCCACAGGGGCAGGAATATCTTGCCACGATGAAGCCCTTTAAAAATTTATCTTTCTTAACCTCACTGCTTTAACTGCTAGAAAAGTTCTCTACTCAAGCACACCTCAATTATTTTGGTATTCTTTCCAGTGCACAAACTGTGTCAGCATTTTGAAAGAATGATTGGTTAATACCTTTTTTCTTTAGTTATCCACTGTGAGCAAATTCTATAAATAAAATTAGTTCTCCTTATAATACTACTAAATTTTTTTCATGTTAATTCATGTTCCTATAGAACATGCATTAATTAATCTGAAGTCCAAATATTTTATAATGTCATGTTTAAAAAAGGAAATGAAATTGATCTGAGTTACAAACCAGAAGAAAGCTGGGGATGGTAAAAAAAAACACATGAAAAAAGTCTTCAAAGCATATTATTTTATTAAACTATCACTGTTAACCTATAAATAATTATGTTAACATACAAAAATATAATTTTATATTCACAGACATGAATTTGCAAGTTTCAGTCAGTATCTTTGATGTCATCCCTTGGCTAGAATAATATTCTAATCATAATACAGAATTATGAATGTTGCACCACAGTAGACGTGACATTTTTTTAACAAAAAAGAAGGAAATTTGACATAATCTAGCTGGCAGTTAGTTCTCTTATGAACACTTACTGCAGTTTTGTTAACAAATCCCTGTATTCAAGTTATTTTTTAAAAAATCTGATAGTGAAGAAGGGCAATATGAAGTGAATTGCAAATAATTAGAGTAAAAAGTCCTGACAGAGTCAGTAAGTGAAGCATCTAGTCGCAAATAAAATGATTCTAGACAATAATCAGGACAAAATTTCAATATCCTGCTGCTATTTATCTGATTTTCTGATAATAAGGAATGTAGGAGAGTGTCAGAAAAATATTAAATGGAGAAGGGAAAATGGCAATTAGATAGTTAATATGTCATGGAACAGAGACCTATTAAAGTAGTGATGTTTTAATGTGAAGCATGTGGACACAATATTACCTCTTTTCTGTAACACTGAAAGTGTCACAAATGATGGCCAGACAGACTTCAGTTCAGTACATCTGAATAACAGCTGGTTCAAAGATATGTGATAGACACAGATTAGCTGCTACAGTGAGCTATTAACATTATTTTTCATCAGTTTGGCCAAGAGTTATAAGGAGCTGATATCTGTGATAATACCAGAACCTTGGCGAAAAGGTCTAATGTTTAATTTAATGATCTTGACTCTTGCACTATTCAGTGAGATGAAAGAAATGGTAACTACCAGTTCAGTAGTTAATCGTGAATGTTCTTTTCTAGAATAATAATATGTAATTCTCTTCTAAAGGTAATTGCTTATTACAGAAAAACTTCACTGCAACTTTTCAGTTTAAAACAGCTCAAAAAGAAAGGATAGCATTAAATAATGATGAAAGTGTCTCACAGGGTTCATATCCATAAGCTGATGAAATTTTTACAGATAATTCAGGTCATTGATCTCAGACTTTTCTATGTACATTGGGAAAAAACAAGCAGAGCTTTAAGATTGAGAAATCAAATGTGAAACACTTTTAATGTCAAAGCTAGACTTGTCTTTCAAAATCATGATTTGGAGGAGGACTTGTTGCGTTGATAAAAAATAATGTGTGATTTGAGGAAGTTATAGGCATTTCTGACCCTGCTGGATTTCCCAATGAGTTTTGAAATTCAAAGCTTTAAAAATCCCCCCAACCCCCATGCATAGCTCTAGCAAGAGGTGGGCATCCTCCTGGGAAGTTTCTCCCTTTTGCCCAACAAGTTATCCCATGGTGGAATTTATTATTGCTGCCTTCTGAGCTTTCACTGGGCACTCCTGGGAAGAAACAGTTTACCTCTTCTCTCAATCAGTCTCAAGATTGTGGAAGTCTGAACTGAGTTTCCCCCACGCCTGGGCTTTCTCTTCTCCAGACCAAGCCAGCCCACCTGCCTCATGAATGAATCCACCTTTGAATAGCATTTACTCCAGCTCCTGACGACACCAGTGGCCCTTTCTCTGCTGGACTCTCTCCATTTTTTCCTTATTCCTCTTGTACTGGGTTAGGCTTAAAGCTGGATCCAGAATATTTCACATCCAAGTCCATGGATATGAAAAGGAAAGAAGAGAAAAATAGTCACTTGCTTTCATTCTGATCTTGCAGCCTGGTATTTGTTTGAAGTCTATTACAAGAAACATTAATACTTCCTCAATATATCAGATTTTTCATAAGATAATGAGCATTAAAAAAGGTCTGTGTGGAAAAAATATGGAATATATTAACTAATGCGTACAAAACCACTATCTTTTCTATGTTGTGATATTCAGGTTTTTTTCTTTAGAGCTGTTAGGAGTGGGGAGTTTTTTGTACTATTGTAACAAAAATATAAAATAATAAACCAGGAGGGGAAAAAAAAATCTTTGGCCTGTGACAAAATATCATGAGGATAAACTAAGTACATCTTCCAATAATAGTGATCATTTTTGCAAGCATGACAAATATTTGTCTCATAATACATTAATTATCATAGTAATGTGCAAAATTGCCAAAGGAGATAATCCAGCTAGGCAATCTAGAATCTTTCTATTTTGCTGGCTTCCTAGGATAAAAATAAGAGGTAAGCAAAGTTGTTCAAATAATTAATTTCTTTCAATTAATATCCTCTGGAATGATACCCATTTGGGTAAATGTAAAAACCTATTTCTAGCTTTTGAGACACACTCCTAGTTTTTCTTGTTCTACAAATGGTTCCTAATTTGATACTATAACATTGTTTTTACTGGAAAAAAAATCCTCCACTTTTTTTTTTTTAATTTGAAAAGAATAAAAAAAATCATTAACTTACTAACACAAATAATATTCTATGTATATACTCTGACAGAAGTGTACCAAGAAAAGAACCTTATTAAATTTTGCCTCTTGTTTTATAGGAGGGACCTGAGATTTTAATTGTTCTTTTTATGTTATGCTGAACCAATGTAAAGATTATTTTTTGTGTTTTTTAGAAACTTTGTTGCAGAAATGGAGAATGAAGAATACATTCATTAAACCCAAAATTTTCATTTTTAGACTTTTTAAAGTAGTGACCAGTGGTCAAACATTTTACTTGAGATTATGGTTTATAGTTGTACTTGTCCTGCCTCATATGTACTGTACAAGGTAATATTGATACTGAGATGCTTCCAGTGTGCAGCTGCTTCTGTGATTAGAAAACACCCTCAGTTGCCTAAAGATGATTAAAATAAGAAGTTTACATCCTGGCTTCCAATCAGCATCATTGCCAGAAAATTAAAAGCCATCTGGTCTGCAAGGCCTGACTGGAATCTTACACTTGAATTGCCTTATCACATTGTACAAATTAATTTTTCATTTCTTTCAAGCCCTTCATGGAGAAAATTAAAATTATAAGGAAAATAATGTTTGCCTCCATTTCAGAGTTCTTGTTTCAACAGAGAATGAGACAACTTATCCTGTGTTATAAAGGATTATTCTATGTTCTGAAAGAACATAGTCACTTTCATGCCTATGTAAAAATGAGACAGATCTCCATGTCTGTTTTAGTAGGAAAAAACAGATACTTAGGACATTTATTTACAGTCAAATAAAACTATTGTCTTTAAGGATATTAAAATTTTAGCATTTCTGAAAAGAAATTTATTGTGCTTTGTAGTCACTATACCCACAGTTCAGGTTCCAAATACAAATGTTGACTGTGAATCACATCTATACTGAGCGTTGATCTAATATATCTTCACAATTACTCAGTATGTAATTTTCTTCACTGAGTGACTTGAAAAATATTTCTAAGGAAATTCATAAGCATGGAGTATCATGAGAATCTTGTTACTATTTTCTACCTCTGCTTTTTTTCCCCAAACTTATTTCTACTAGGCCACGTGCCAACATATTCCTAGTGATAGGATTTTACTGCACCCATTAATGAAATCACTCTCTCTTGTTTAGAGAAAAGGACGTTGGGGGAAACTTTACAGAAGTCCAGGTAAATAACATTTGTAACCCTTCTCTTGTCCACTAATTTGGCCAATCTATCATAGAAGGCCACTGAGTTGGTCAGACAGGACTTTCCCTTGGTGAAGCCATCCTGGCTGTCTCAAATGACGTCTTTATCCTCCTTAGCCCAGCTTCTAGGAGGATCAGTTTCATGATCTTCCCAGGCAGAGAGGGTAGGCTGACAGGCCAGTACTTCCTAGAACATTCCTTTTACTCTTTTTAAAGATGGGTGAAAATTTTCCCTTCTTCCCGTTACCTGGGGACCTCGTCTGACTGCCATGATTTCATAAATATCACTGAGGGTGGCTTGGAAGCTATGTCAGATATTTCCCCAAGGACTCTGTGATCCATCATATGAGGTCCTAAAGACTTCTGTACATTTGGGTTTCCCAGGTGGTCATGAGGCTGATCTTTACTTACAGTGGGAGAGATTTTGCCTTCCCCACCCCCACCTTGAGGTTCACCCACTCAAGAGGTATGGGAAGTGGTATTGTCAGTACATCAGCTTTCTCATCCTTTATTTTTACCAATTTGCCAGCCATTTCATCAGAAGGGTGCACTTTTTTGACCTGCCTTTTCTGGCTGACATACTTGTAGAAACCTTCCTTGTTCTCTTGTCCCTTGTCAACCTCAGCCACACTGTGCCTTGGTCTTGCTGACCCCATCCCTACACAACCAGGCATTATTCCTATACTCTTCCCAGGTTACCTGTGCTGTCTTGTGAGTTCTTGTCCCTTAGTTTACG
>VWZU01013214.1:687-20171 GCA_013397095.1 Sterrhoptilus dennistouni | reverse complement strand
GCAGACTCTACCAGTGATGTTCACTGCAGTCCTGGCTGCCTCCACCCTTGATGTCACTTGTGAACTCACTTGCTCTGGTGACATCAGGTCCAGTAACAGATCCCCTGTGTCAGGGCTGTCCATGACCTGGCTTAGGAAGTTCTCCTCTGTGCATCCAGCAGTCCCCTGGATTGCCTACAGCTCACTGTGCTCCTTTTCCAGGAGAGGCTGGGGGTGGAAGTGCCCCAGCAGGATGAGATCTGGTGAGTTCAGGGCCTCCTGTGGCTGGAGCAAGAAGGTGATGTTGTCAACAGGTTCCCCTGGGTCAGGCAGCCTCTAACAGATACCATCCACAAGGGTCCCTTTGTTACCTCAGTCTCTGATTCTCACCCATGAAGTTTTGACTTCTTTGTGGCTATTCTTTTGAGTCCTTCACAATCCATTCATTTCTTATGTAGAGGGCAACCCAGAGAGAGCCTTGCCTGTCCCTTCTGAGCAGCCTGGAACCATCAATAGCCACACTCGTCGTGGGATTCATCCCACCAGCTTTCAGGAATGACAGCTAGCTCACCAGCTGCTGCATGGTGGCTTCCAGCTCCTCCTCTTTGTTGTCCATCTGTACCCACTGGTGTAGAGGCACTTCAGCTGTGCTGTTTGGCCATGTCACCTTTTCAGAAGAACATGCCTTAACTACATTGAAATATTTCAGTTGTGTTCATCTATTGGCCCCTATCTCCTCTGGAGCCCTTGGCACACCTCTGTAAGACAAGCTTTATGCCCAGCACAATGATTAATTGTATAAAAGTTAAATTATTAATTCTAAGGACCATCAGTTTATAATGAACCATGGCTTAAAACCTAAATTCTGCATTGAAGCAACTTTTGTGCCAACACAAATTCCTTTCTGCTGATATGTCAGTGTTGTGAGTAGCAACCTCAGCAAACAGGATGTAAAGAGAAATAATACTTTTAACTGCTGGCAGCTATTTTTTATTTGGTTACCTGTCCAAGTGTTTTTAAAATTTTTAAGATATGTAACCAGCTTTGTCATCCAGTTCGTCACTACACTGCCTGCCTGCCTTAGCCTGAACCTTAAAAGCAACTACCATAAACTCAGCAATTGAAGGAAGGCTGAACAAATGTAAATATTCTGCCACAGAATTTCTCAAGAAAGGAGTTAATTAAATACTTCCAGATTTTGGGATGCCTTTTTTCCCCCCTTTTTGTTTCATATATATGTGAACTTTGCTATCTGAAAAGAGAGGCTTCTCAGGGAATTCTGTTGATTCTAATCGACAATGCTAAAGCTTTTGTGGTATTAACTTTTTATAAAGTTTTTATTATTATGACTATATAAAGACTATATATAAAGTCTTTATATATATATATATAAAGGCTATATGAATTAGACAATTGTGGGTGGTTTTTAATTGATACATTTTCATTAATTAATGTGGGGAAATGATGACAGGGTTTTTGAAATACATTAGTGGAATGAACCTTTGTGTTATGCATTGTGTTTCTCTTAAAAATTTAGTATTAAGCATTTCTGGTAAACTTCATTTTGTCATGTTCTCAGACAGCAAGACACCAAATTTTGTCTCCTTTGCTAAACATAAAAAAATCTTTCATGAGAGTTAATTGTAAATGTATAATAAAAAGATATTAAATATCTTTAAAAAGAATTTTCAGGTAGTTCATATTGGATAAGAAAAAAGTTTTCAATGAGGGATATTTTTAGTGTATGAAGTATATATTAAATACATGGGAACTCTTGCTGAAATATTTTTATCCCTTACTGGTTAGATTATTTTCAACTGCCTAAATTGTTTGGGTTGCATCAGAGAACTTAGGGAAGTTCTATTAATTTTAGGGAAGTTATACTATTTTTCATGTTCAGGTTTTTTTTTTTTTTTTTTTTTTTTTTTTTTTTTTTTTTTTTTTGTCAGATTGTAGTGCAAAAGGAAAATGTACATTGTAAACATCAATGTGTTGCTAGTTAGATTAATGATTTGCAGACTGCTGACTGCTTTGTGTGTGTGCAAGTGTGGCGTAAATCCTGGTCTCAATGCACCTGCTCAAATGATACACTAATTGGTCTGATTGAATTATGTTTATTTCCCATAAAAATTAATTTGCCAGTCAAAAAACCCAAGCAGACATCTCATTCACTTGATAAACATGAACTAGTCTATTTTGAAGCAATTTCTTTCTGTAAATCAGGTAATTAAATACACTGAAGCGTTTAATTTTGGAGGGAAAGAATAAAAATGTAAGTTCTGTGTGATTCATAGGGATAAATGGTCAGGGATTTTTGATAGTCTTTGGTGTATATCTATCAGTAGAAAGTTATTTTATTGCTTTTGCTCTATTTTATGTATGCTGCTATGCTGAAATAGACATGTCCAGAGGAATTTATCTACATCACAGACTCTCACCATGGGTAAGGTTGGAGGACACCATGTTGTAATTCTGGAAACTTAGATTTTAAGATTTTAGTATGTAGTAATATATGTGAAGCAACATGGAGGATTTAAGGTGTTGTTGAAGTCCCTCTTCTTTACCTTCTTCTTCCTTCTTCTTCATGGGTTTAGGTGGTTTTCTGTAATTGGTTCATGGAGTCCACATTGCAGACTTTGAGTAGTTAGTTATTTGGTTTAAAATGAAAATAATTTAGGTGACATTTCATAATTGGAAGGGTTATCCTTGAAAAGACCTGGTAGAGATACAGAAATACTCCATTTTATCTCATTTCTCTAACTTGTTAGTTAGAGCTCACGGCTTGTAAGTCTGTGAATAGATAAGAAATAAAAACATCCAAGTCTGAACACAAACTTCAACTCCCATGTATTAATCCCTATCCTAGCAGGGAAAAAGAAGCCAGAACTGTGGCAGTACCACAGTAGGCCATCTGGGCCAATCTCCCTGGTCAAGCAGGGCCATCCTAGAGCACAAGGCACAGGATTGCATGTAGGTGGTTCTTGAGTGACTCCAGTGGGGGAGACTCCACAAATTCTCTGGGAAATCTGTTCCAGTGCCTAGTCATCTGCACAGTAAAGAAGTTATTCCTCACATTCAGGTGGAACTTCTGTGTTATCAGTTTCTGCCCATTGCTGCTTCTCCTATTACTCAGCACCATGAGAAGAGCTTGGTCCATCCTCTTGACACCCCCCACCAGATACTGATAGACATTGATCATGGCCCCTCTCAGTCTCTTCTCGAGGTGGAACAGGCCCAGCACTCTCAGGCTTTCCTTACAAGAGAGATCCTTAAGTGCTCTCATCATCTTTGTTGTCCTTCACTGGATCTGCTGCAGGAGCTCCATGTCTCTCTTGTCCTGAGGAGCCCAGAACTGGACACAGCACTCCAGGGGAGGCCTCACCAGGACTGAGTACAGGGACAGGATCACCTTTCATGACCTGCTGTCAATGCTCTTCCTAATGTCCCCAGGATCCTATTGGCCTTCTTGGCCACCAGGACACACTGCTGGCTCATGGACAGCTTGTTGTCCACCAGGACCTCCAGGTCCTTCTCCTCAGAGCTGCTCCCCAGCAGGGCAGCCCCAGGCTGTGCTGGTGCCTGGGGTTTTGTTCCTCCCCATGTGCAGAACCCTCCATCTGCCTTTGCTGAATTTTGGTCTCTCTGCCCATCTCTCCAACCTGTCAAGGTCCTTCTGAAGGGCTGCACATCCCTCTTGGGTATCAGCCATTGCTCCCAGCTCTCTGTCCTCAGCAAACTTGCTGAGGAGGCATCTTCCCTTCACCCAGGTCACTGGTGGTTAAGTTACACAGTACTGAACCCTGGAGAACATCACCAGTGCCAGTGATTACAGCCCTCTGGGTTCTGCCATTCAGCCACTTCTCAATCCACCTCACTGTCCACTCATCCAGCCCACACCTCTTGAGTTTTCCTACACAGATGTTACAAGAGACAGTGTCAAAAGCCTTGCTGCTCTCCCCTCCTCCATCCAGGTAATTGTGCCATCACAAAAGTCAATCAGGTTGGTCAAGCATGATTTATCTGGAGTGAATCCATGCTGACTATTCCTGATTGCCTTCTCATCCACAGAAACATCCAGGGACTGAGGTGAGGCTGACTGAAATTAGGCCCCTCTGTCTGTCCTCCTTGTTCTTTTGGAATGATAATTGCTTTCTTCCAGGTCTCAGGAACATCGCCTGATCTCCACAACCTTTCAAAGGTGATATGGTGACTGGCCTCTCTATGGTGTGGACCAGCACTTGTGGATGAATCCTGTCAGGGCCCATGGACTTCACAGCCTCAAGTTTGCCCGGGTGTTTTCAGAATCCATTCTTCTTGACCAAGGGAAAGCCTTCCTTCCAACATTCCTTTATCCTGGATTTGTGAGCCAAAGAGACCCAGGTCAACTCTTAGGACTGGTGTTGCCAGTGAAGACTGATGACAAGAGGACATTCAGTAACTCCGCCTTCTCTATGTTCTCTGTTACCAGGGTTCTTCCCTACTCATTTAGTAACAGATCCACATTACCCTTTGTTTTCCTTTTGTTATTACTGTATTTGAAATAGCCTTCATTGTCAGTGACAACTTTGGCCATCAATGTATATTCTCTAATTTTTAGCTTAAGTAACCTTCAGATTTTCATAAATTTACTATCTAAATATATAAATTCTTGATAAGAGAGTTAATTTTGAAACAGTGTTCATTTGCATCAATCTAATGTTCCATGAAAGGAAAAGAGTTGGCTAATTTTAAGTTCTCACTTTGGCTGTTACAGAAATTGATCTATTAGGCAAGATTCATTTCACATCAAAAATGTTTGGTATTAGAAATTAAATATTTTCAGTACTTGAAGACATTATTTCTATCATTACTACGATCTTAGCTTTCACATTTCTAATTTTTTTACAACATAGGCAAGGTGAAAAGTCTGCATATTGAAGCTGTTCATAAATACATGCTTCTACTCTACTAAATCTCTCTACAAATTCCAGCAGTCTTTTGCCACAGATACGCTCTTTTAAGAGAGTAGTTGCAATTTTTGCTCCTTTGCTCCTCATTTCTTCCATGATGATCGACAGACATCCATACAACATAATGGGATAATGAATATTATTATATTCAAGTATGAAACTGAGACATAACAGTATCAGGAAAATATATAATTAATTTATGTGAGTTATACAGATTGGGAAGGGAAAAGGGAATATAGAAATTAAAGATTACTTCAAATAGAACATAAATTAGTTAGAACATCAATGAAAAGCTAATATATAATAAGCATTACAAATCAGATTGTCTCATTTAATATAATAAGTATATCAAACAGATCAAGTATGCACATGTTCAGGTATGTTGATCTGCGATCTTTCCATACATAGTACAATTTTATGAACATTAAGTATTTTATAAAATGATAGGCTTGTGATTCTTGTGATGAACTGAACAGGTTAGTTTTGGCTGGCCACTAGAGACAGGAAACATGAGAACTGAATGTTCTGCTAAGAATGTCCAGAAGCTGGTTCAATGACAGAAATTGTTATGAGCTAAATTCTGTATTCAAGTACCATTTTTCCCAGATACTATTTCCACTAGAATTGTTACATACCCACATATATACATACACACACAAATACAACATAAACTTGATTGAATTACTTAACATGGAAGTTTCTAAAGAAAATTTTCTAGCTGTGATTCCAACAGAATACATTTCACAGCCTTAGAGTGAAGACAAGGTATTACAACTGAGGATTTTCAGCAGGAGGAATGGATGTAAGGAGAGGAGTGATAACTTTGGTTAGGTGCTTTTTTCCAGTTCTACAAACTGGAGGTCCAATTTTCTCTCTGCATCATAAGAAATATGAAGAGTACCTTCTACAGCCTGTTACCTTACAGTATGGTGTTGCATCAGTGCACATTATTTGAGAGACAGTGATGAGCTCATACCACACTGTTTCATGGAAACATAAAAAAGTCATTCTAAAACTTAGATGAAAAATACCCTCCCCAGCATCGTCCCCCACCCCATTTTCTGTAGTAAGTAAAATAAAAGCAAATTCATATAACAAAACTATATTAGATGGATTGGGATCTAAATTGCATCCATTTCTATTACTCATTCATTTGAAGAGAGTACAGAAGCCAAATTAAACTATTTTCATAGCCGTGTGAATGTGACAAAATACATGTTGTGGACCCTCCTGCTGGAACAGAGCATGTTCTCTGAAGAAGTAGAAGTTATGACTTCTTTGGATGTATTTTAACAGGGGAAGGATCAAAAAAAAGAGTTCCCCAAATCTAAAGAATTGATATAAATATTGGGCAATGTGAAATCTTTCTGCCTTTTCCATCAATCAGGAATTGGGAATGGGTCACCATTTTGAAGAGAGTTCTTCCTACATGGTTATGATTTGAAAAGAGAGTATAAATTTATTGATTTTGTCATGTGCGTTATAGAGTAGCAGAATATTGTGAGTTGGAAGGTACCCACAAGGGTCATCAATTCAGCTTTAAATTCAGTGGCCCAAATGGGGAATAAACACACAATCATGGCATTGTTACCAAAGTTCTCTGACCAACTGAGAGCTCTTGGGAAGCTTCAGCTTCAGCTGGTATTGATTCTCTTTGAAATAACAGAATAAACTGAGATTTTGCTTAGCTCATTTTAGTTCAAGGGGATAATTCTAGAGATTAATCTGTCCCTCTAACTTAATTACTTTATCTTTCTACAGAATTTTTCTTTGCCTGAGTTAATGGGTTTTTTTGCTTACCTAAAATTTCACTGCTACCTTGGACGTGATTTATCCACTAAAGTAATTTTGTTTCCACTTGGTTCTGTTACACTGAGAGAGTCTGGTTGCCTCAGACTGCTCTTAGTTTTTTTTGGATTTGATTCTACATAGTGGAACTCTACTATTCAGCTGCTTTGTACCTTGCTTCATAGTGCTTCATCTGATATTTTGATCTACTCTTGATTATATGCACAATCCTAAGTAAACTGGTCTAAAAGCTAGTCTAGAACAATGGCTAAGTTCTGTAAATATGGAAGTTTTTGAGTTAGATGAGTGTATTTTTTTTTCTTTTGCAGCTATGCACTTTTCATACTGTAAAAACATTGATTTATTATTTTTAAAAAAAGTGTTGTGTTTTATTGTTGGGTTTTATTTAAAGGCAATTCCTTTATATAATGCTATTGTCTTTCTAGCTTCTATAATTGAAGAGAAGGAAATGTCAGTGTTGTATCCTCTTGTATAGAAGAAACGGTAAATACACTTTTGTAACATTAAATTGTAACAAGAGGAGCAATTAAAATAAATCTTCAAACCAGTGTGAATTCAGCCTTATGTGTGCAGGATGTAAGTATGAATGCTCAGATGCGTTATTTTTTGTGGGTGGTAGTATTTTTTGAGAGGGCAGAGTACATGGTGTTTGTGTACAAAGAAAACATCTGTCCACAACAGTGGAGTCTGAGGGTATCCTGATAAACATTACATTCACATTGTTTTATCCCCCTCTGCTCTGGGTGCCCTGCATAAGGAACTATGGGCTTTACTTCAAGTATTTACCATTCACTATTGGTGTGTGCAGTTGAAAAGGAAAAAGGATTAGAAAGACATACTTAAAAAAGAAACTGACAGAAATTGTCTGCTAGCTTGGCAGAGCAACCAAAAAAGGGAAGTCATTTACTGTGAAGATATAAAACAGTTCTTTTCAGTTTGTACTGTATAGAACCAGGGACATACACCTTACTTTGTATTTTACTAGCATTTGGCAAAGAAAATCTGTACTCAGTGGAAATGAAAATAGGTAATCTTTCTACCTTAATCCCCAGTCAGTGCTTTGTGGCAACTGTCTGCTGCTTCTTTTTAATGCATTACTTGGAACATGATAGAAATTTGAGCATCAGGGTGGCCTAAACTTGTGAGTGGGGGCGTTGATGGGTGTCCTTAGAACCCATTTGCAAGTATTCAAGCGTGACTTGCCCTGGCCTTCAGAGAGACCAGCAGCCTTCTGCTCTTGCGCTGGAAAAAGAAAAAAAAGAAAGAAAGAAAATCAGAAAGAAAAGAAAAAAAAGAAAAGAAAGAAAAAAAAATCAGAACGATTCCTGACCAAAGCACTCCTTCGTGCCTTACAAGAAAATTGCTGTCCAATACATTGCTTGACACACTGGTTCTAAAAGATTTCTTTTTCTTGGAGAGATACTAAACACATACTTTACTATTATTTGGTGGAAGTATTAAAAACATGTCTCTATTTACCATATCATGAAACCAATTTGGGGATGTTTTTCTTTTTTATTGCTGCACTTTCTGGATTTTTAAAATTTTTAACCAGATACAAACCCTTCTCTGTGATATATTATTTTTAATTTATGTAATTTCTTGTGTTAGAAAAATAATCATGGCCTTTAACTTTCTAATTCTTCATTAAGTGGCTTTTTGTAATGTTTTAGTCAGAATAGTAATATTTTAAATTGAAAACCTGATCACATTTTTAATTATTTAGTGAATGAATAAATTAATTAATTAAAATTGTAAGAGTAGTGGGTTAATTTTTCTGTGTTTGACAGTAATTGTGCAGGATATACTAAACAAAAATTGGATCAATCTGTCACTGCACCTGCTCAGACAGATTTTATTAGGAAGCTGAGGTTAAGTACCATTTTATGAATGACTTTGATAATTATATTTTGAAGAAACATATATAATAAAAGTTGTGCAATATATTCCACACTTGAGTTCTCTTTTCACCTTTAATGTTGTCTGCAAGAATTAAAATAATCCTTCAGGATAGGAAAATATAAATGTGAGGTTTAGTTTTTGCATCTAACTTGCATTTACATACTTGCAGCAAATGTTAAAACTTCAGGATAAAAATCCAACATTATAAACGTGATAATTAGTAAAAACTTAGGAATCAGGAAAAGGTAGATGAAAGAAGGAAGAGTTTTAAAGGTGCATAAAAGTGCTGTAAAAATTGACAAAATGCTGAGTGTCAGTGGTGAGTTCAGGTATTTTGGTTGCTCCAGTCTTAAGACATGCATTGCCTTTTTATTGGGCTATGTCCTGAAATCATGTAGTTAACCAGTGGAATGCATGTCAAGCCTATCTGAAATCCTGTTTTCAAGAATTCTTCACACTCAGATCTTAGCAATGTCCTAAAGCTGTACAAACTCTGGCTAATAAACTTAGCTACAGTGTCTATTTCTTGTTATAACTTGAGTAGCTTTGAAGCGTAGAGGGAGAGGTTAAAACAGCCCTATGTTCAAATTTTAGATGGAGAAGTGAGCAGTTGCTTACCATGTCTGCAAGACTTAATTGGGATTGGGTGTGTGGATTGAACTGCTCCCTAAAGGAACATGAGGCCAGGTGGAGGACTGTTGTTTTAAATAGCTACTAATGATTCATTTGTGGTTGCTAAATTATGTTATTACCCAGTAGGATGTATCATACATTTCATAACCGTGTCACAACATTCAGTAACAATGTGGTAGTACAGCAAAGAGAATTCATACAAGGTACAGCTCATATAAAAAAGAGGACCCAAGTGACTCTCATTCATATGTAGTTTAAGGGTAAATGCTTAAATTTGCCCCTGGGCTGGGGCAGCCCTGGATGTACAGACAGACTGGGCAATGAGAGGCTGCAGAGCAGTGCCAGGGAAAGGGCCCTGGGCTCCTGGGCCACGGCAAGTTGAACATGAGCCAGCAGTGCCCTGGCAGCCAGGAGGGCCAAGCATGTCCTGGGGACATCAGGGACAGCACGGCCAGCCGGGCAAGGGAGGGGATTGTCCCCTCTCCTCTGGGCTGGGGCAGCCTCACCTCCAGGGCTGGAGGCAGGGTTGGGTGCCACAGTAAGGAAAGACATTGAACTAAAGTTTCCTCTCACCTGAAACATACACTTAAAATAAGTATTTTACTTGAAGGTGGCACAGTGTCCTGTAAAATGACAATATAGTTTCTATCTGTAAAGTAGTATGGCGATTATTTCTGGTTTGTGTATTATATCTGAGTAGCAGTATTTAGTAAACAGAGGACTAGTTTTACCAATACTGACAAAACAGTAGTAACTAAAAAATTAGTATCTTTACTGCTGCTTGTTTATACAAACACGCTTTTGTTTTGCACAGAAGCTAAGTATAAATCTTTCATATGTTCATTATAAACTACTTGAGTTTTTTGTCAATTTTATAATTACTTCAATTTTTTTTCCCCTGAACTTTCAGTATGTCCCACAAAATGGAGATAGAACCACTTTGTTTCATCAGTAGTTGCTTCATGTTTAACAGGTCTTTTTGAGGAAATATTAAGAAAAGTTATGCTATGTTATAAATGCAATGGCAAAAATCAGATTACAAAGAAATAATTTATTAATAAAACGATCCCAATCACCGATAAAGAGAGAAAACCACAAATAGGATTCACAGTGCAGCGCCGGGTGGATGGGGGGACCGCACTCTAAGGCACGGTTATCCCAAATCCACACGGAGCAGATCACAGCTCGGTGTTTTATAGGGGTTTTCGTGTCCCGAGGCGGAACAGGTGCCCAGGATAGTCCAGCAAATAGTCCAAATAATTTTCGGATAGGCTTCCCGGATTTGTCGAACTTTGCAGATCGTATTCTGGGAAGGTCCTTTCACATGCAGATGGAGCTTGCGGCCCATGGTGATTTCAATGTGTATTCCTTGGAGAATTCTCTTTTCGTTCAGATAGGAATTTCTCTGTCTGGGTGCGATGCCAATTCTTATCTGGGTTGGCTAGTGTCTTTGTTTCTCCTGATGTCCCTTGTCCCGTTCTTTTTGTCCCAGGCCTGAGGACGGTGGAAACCTGGCTGGGGAAAATTTCTACAGACTATACTCTTTGCATGTTTTATATTAACACCAATCTAACGTATCTTACTATATTCTTTCATCACGAATTTTTACCCAATGTCACATTTATCACATGCTACTAGAAATTACTGGTTTATTTTTTCCACAGTTTTTTTGTTTGTCTACATAGAAAAGAATTTATATCCTGACATTGCAGAATCCTACTCCTAATTTTGGATTTTTCTCCCCTCATTGTTAGGCTTTTCATACAACCTTTTTTTTTTTCCCCAGAGGGTAATTAATCAAAAAACTACATGTCCTGTTGAATAGTAAAAGGATTTCACAAAAAAATCCTCTCACTCACTCACTTATTCACTCAAAAAAAAATATTCTGGCAGCTTAAGCTTACCTTTGACACAAGTCCTTGTGGTACATGGACTTAAATAGCAAAGGCAGAACTTTAGATCTTGTCCTTGAATTAGAATACAATAGAAAAGGAATAGTTCAGTTGGAAGAGACTGACAATGATCATCCAGTCCAACTGCCCTGAGGCTCACTAAACTACAGCATGTTGCTAAGGGCAATGCGCCCCTAGCATTTATTGCCCAAATACTTCTTAAACACTGGCAGGCTGGGGTACTGGCCTCCTCTCTAGGAAGCCTGTTCCTGGGTTATAACACCCTTTTGGTAAACAAATGTTTTCTAATGTCCGGTCTAAACCTCCTCTTCCTCAGCTTTGAACCATTCCTATGAGTCCCATCACTGGATAGCAGGCAAAGGAGATCAACACCTCTTGTCTCTACCTCTCCTCCACAGGAAGCTCTAGAGAGCCATGAGGTCACCCCTCAGCCTCCTTCTCTTCAAACAGACAAATTCCAAATCCTGAGTTGCTCCTCACAGGAGCTACCTTCCAGCCCTTTCACCAGCTTCTGTTCACTAGAGCTGAAGAGGTGCTTGCAGGACTAATTTTCTTTAGGAGTACAAATACTGATATACTACCTTAGTTGCTCTGTCTGGATCTCAGACTTTTTTAATAATTCTTTTTTGTTGGATTGCAGTATTTGAACAGCATCATATGACTACAAGATGATGCAGTAAAGTTTGAGGTAGCCCAGTGCTGCTTTGAGCAGCTTGGTGGGTAATTGGGTGATCAAGAGCATATGAGAACCTTATTATCCCATGCAGAAAGGGAGGAAAAAGAAGTCACTATGTAAAATGTGACTGTGTGTTGTGACCTATGCCTACCCTGAAGCACCAATCCAATACTTCTCATTATATGTGGAAAGTGCTACAGACACTATGCAGGCAAAAACTGAGGTGAATTCTGATTCCTTCTTGATGCCATGAAGTTCTTTGCATGATGGAACTAAACATTAAGGGAAAATATCCACAGGGCAGAAATTAGGCTCTGTAGTTTATTTGTATACACTCATTAATTTGACCAAAATAGTATGTTATGTTTTCTGTAATGCAGATACTGTTTTCTTATGGAGCTAAGATATATTTTCTATGTATTGTGATTTTTTTTTAACTGAAAAGCCCTTCTATTTGCAGAGGTTACCTCCTGTCAATCATTGTAAATTATAAATTTTCACTGAACATCTTATTCTTTTTGTTATAAAAGTAGCAAGTAATAAAATTGCTGATCACTCATTTAGAAATAGTTTAACATTGAGAATGTACGGGAAACTCACTATCCCATACATGAGGAAAAGCAGATTACATAGAGCCAAATATTTTCAGTCAGACATAGTGTACCTGTCCCAAGCCTCAAACTTCAAGACCTTGAGACTGAAAATGAAAATATAGATGTTAACATCTTGTGATGTTAGCTTTCCTAATGATCTACAGTTCTCTATGGGAGGCCTCACAGCAGAGAATGATTCGACAAGCCAAATAAACTTTAATGCTCAGACACAATGTAAATGTTCAGCACCCGGGGATTTTTGTGTTTGATACAGTCTCTTGTTATTTTTTATAGCATGACTATAGTTTTCTGTGTGAATTTCTATTTTTCCTTTGTGAACTTCACAGGAATTTATAAGAAACCTGTGATATATCTGTAGACTGATATAATTATTCCATAAAAAGACATTTTGTTTCAGTTCATTAATGCTGGAATACTGACTAAATTATGTAGTTAGCATTAGGGGATTTTATTAATTCCTGTGGTCCTATCTTCACAACAGGAGACTCCTTAGGTGGAAGTATCTGATTTTTTCCCAAGGCATTTTATTTCCTCTGAAGTGATGCTTGCTTTTAAAGTCTATTTTCCTCCAGTATTTCATTATCGTAAGTTTACTGAAGTACTTAGAGAGCTTAGAGAGCTCATATAATTACATGAACATCTAAGAAAAGCAATTGGGGCATTACTGATTAACATTTTTCTCTCTTATTGAGGATGACACAAGGAATTGAGTGCTAATTCATGAATGAGCTTTCCCAAAAACACTACATGGTGGTTTACACTCAAGAGTGCAGAGAGAGAATTTTTTCTAGTGAAACAGAATCACAGAATCATTAAGGCTAAACCGTATCCCTAAGCACCACATCTACACATTTTTTTGAATACTTCCAGGGACAATAATTCCCTCACTTGCCTGGTCAGCTTGTTCCACCACCTCCTCAAAACAGATTTTTTTTCTAAAATCCAATCTAAACCTCCCTAGGTGCAACTTCAGGCCATTTACTCTTGTCCTATCACTTGTTACCTGGGATTAAATACAGATCAACACCTCATTACACCCTCCTCCCTTCAGACAGTAGTAGAGAGCCATTAGATCTCCTGTGAGCTTCCTTTTCTACAGCTCCCTCAGACACTCCTCATAAAACTTGTTCTCCAGATAGTTCGGCAAAGGTGTCAAGAGTACAGCAAAAACACATATAGGGCATGGTAACTCTCAAAACTACTCCTGGAAATTTGGCAGGCCAGCAGACTCTTCAGGAACATTTCCAGCTTGGGTTTCATGGCAGGGCAATCCAGTGACCCAGTGTCCAACTTCAACATTGCTCATGGTTCCTGTAAAAATGGAATATTTTAAAAATTAATTCATAGCTTTAAAAAATCAGTCTAAATTTAAAAGTAGTTAGAAACACAGAATTTACCTTAGGATAGTAATTCCTTTGTTTCTATAAAGACCTATTTAAAAATATTAATGTTATGTGAATCAGTGATTCAAATTGGCAAGATTTGCTGAGATCTGGACCAGGACCTATCATTTGGGATGTTAATTACTTCATGTCCTAAAAGTCTTTGGAGAACTCAAACTTGCATTACAAAAGGAAAATTAACACAGCCTGGGTCAAAAAAACCAACCAACAAACAACAGGAATTTGGTATTAAATACATGAACATAGTCCACAATTAATTGTCGCAATATTCTGTTGTAACACCATATTTTACATACTTGGATTATAAATAGATTATTTTTATATAGATCTGGAATAATATCTGAAATTGTAACAATTAAAGCTGAAGAAATAGAATGAAAGAAAACTCAAGAAAGATAAAAAACCCTTCATGTTTCTGTTTTTAAGAATTTTTTAATGGGGTTAGGTAAGACTTTATAGGGGTCAGGTTTCCTTTGCTCTCAATTTTACAAGTTTTTTTTCCTACCTGCTTCCTATAGAGATTTTTTTTTTTTTTTTTTTTTGCTTAAGTNTTTTTTTTTTTTTTTGCCTACCACTAACCAAGCCTGAAATAGCTAGCTCTAAGTCTGGTCTAAAGTGGAAATTACACTAATTCATTTATTTAATAAATGTAGTATAGATTTTTCTTTAAATACATGACATTTACAACATACGTTTTCTTTTGTTCTTGTTTTTTTTTTTTGTTTCTCTGTGTATGTATGTAGATGTATGAATTATGATCACTAGTGAGGGAGAACTTACAAATACATGAGCAGTTATAGTCAAACTCTTAGGCAATGCAATAGGAAAATTATATTTTTATGCCCCAGTGCATTTCAATTGATCTTTAATTTAAATAATCTCCCCCACCAATTCCCAGATGAGGCTAGAAAAAGTACCTTGCTATTATTTGAACATAATCTTCCTCTTGGTTTATTTCTGTTCTAACTGAATTGACTCTTATTGTACTGCTGTTACTGTGAGGAACAAAATAAGAGAGAGCTGCCAGAGGTATGCTTCAAAATATGATTAAAGAAGAGAGAAATATAGAATCATTGTGGTTGCAAAAGCCCTTTAAGATCATTAAATCAAACTGTAAACACAACACTGCCAAGTTAAGGTCTAACCCATGTCCTAAGTGCCACATTTTTACATACTTTAGATACCTCCATTGATTGTGACTCTACTACTTCCCTGAGCAGCCTGTTCTAATGCTTGACAACCCCCTTTCACTGAGAATTTTTTTGCTAATATCCAACGTAAAACTCCTCTGCCACAACTTGTTGCCATTTTCTCTTGTCCTTTTGCTTGTTACTTTGGAGAAAAGATCAACACCCACCTGGCCACAGCCTCCTTTCAGGCAGTTGCAGACAGTAATAAGGTCTCCCCAGAGCCTCTTTTTCTCCAGGATAAACACCCACAGCTCCCTCAGCTGCTCCTCACAGGACTGGTGCTCCAGACCCTTCCCCAGCTCCATTCCCCTTCTCTGGACTCTCTCCAGCCCCTCAGTGTCTTTCTTGCAGTGAGGGCCCAGAACTGGACACAGCACTCCAGGTGTGGCCTCAGCAGTGCCCAGCACAGGGGCACAATCCCTGCCCTGCTCCTGCTGCCCACACCATTGCTGATCCAGGCCAGGATGCCACTGGCCTTCTTGGCCCCCTGGGCACACCCTGGCTCTTGTTCAGTCACTGTCACCAGCACCCCCAGGTCCTTTTCCACTAGGCAGGTTTCCAGCCATGATGCTCCAAACCTGTAGTGCTGCATATAGTGTTGCTGTGACCCAAGAGCAGGATTCAGCACTACATCTTGTTAAAGGTAAATGTTCTTTTGCTAGTACATTTAAAACTCAAATTTTTTTCTCCTGTGTCACAGATCTTAGGGAAAAACGAGTAACAGCAGTGCCAGGAATAAATTATTTGGTTTTAAAGATTTTTCTATCATAAGTTATTACTGTTAGTGTTTTAAAGTACATCAAAAGTGATGAAAGTACACACAGTTAGACTAATGATAAGAACTGGCAGGGTTTGGAAAAGATTTAAGGGATAAATGTTTTAAATTAAAAATCAGTAACCCTTGCTGTGTCTTCTTCTCAAGAAAGACTTAAAATAAAAATTCATCAGGTTTCAATTTCTTCTCTATATTATGTCCACAGTAACATAAAAATGCTGTTGAATCTAGAACAAGGTATTCTTATTACAATTGAAGTTATCAATTCAGCATTTGGAGATGCTTTTGGGAATCCCATATTGTCATCATTTGTAGGGAAAAAATCTGACAATAAGAGGTTGCAGAACAAGTGAAGATCTAAAACGTACACTGAAATAGTTAAGCAAAATTACTTTGACTACAGTAAACAAATTAAATAATTATTTAAAGTATTTTAGAAAAGACTGAATTTTTAATGACTTAGAATTATTGCACAGGAAAAAAGAGAAAGATTATGATATTTAGTTCTCTTACTAAAAAAGATGTTGCACCAAGCAAACCAAGCATTTGAAACCAAGCAAAGAGCAAGTACGAAAATTCATAAATCATAAATTGCATAACCTTGAAGGAGTGAAATGGTGAAGAGAGAAACTTTTCACAAAAGAAATTATTTTCTGGAATGTCAGAAATTTCAAACAGTGTCAATAAGCTGTAATTTTGCCAACTTTAGGGATGCACTGATATGTGGCAAAATAATGTTGGGTGTATCAGACTTACTCCCACAAGAATATTTACTATGGGAACTGGGAAGAAAAATCCAGCATGTCTCTAAAGCTGTGCAGGTGGAGAAGGAATATCATTGATTTTTACACAGGGACAGGGACTTTTACACAGGGACTTTTACACAAGACGAGGGACAGAGGGGCAAGAGCCTGAAAATGTATGTGTGTTATTTTATGTAGTGTTAAATCAAGACTGGAAAATTCAAGCTTATGGGGGTTTTATTTGCATATAAAGAGCAATATTCAACAAACTGACAAAAATAAAAGGCTTGTACAGTGCAGTTCTTTTAGAAGAAAACAGACAGTTATCCATAAGAAAAGCCAACAGAATTACATGAATGCAGAAGAAACAGCACTATCACCTAGTGGTATGGATATTTTGTGAGTACTGAATCCTGAATGCATTCAAAATATAAATGCTGATGAATAATTTGGCTTTCGTACATAAACAGTAATAACTTTCAACATCAGTGATTTTATATGTCACTAAACTTTTGCAGTTTAATAATGAAAACAGAAAAAATCAATTAGAAATAGTTCAAAATAGGAATTAAGATTAAATGTGAGGTAAAGTGTGAATTTTTAATAAAGAACCTTAAAAGTTAATAAGTGAATAGATGACAATGACTGATAGCTGATGGTGAGTCATCTGTTACATTGCTTTCAGAATTCAGAGCTCCAGAACAAGAAGTAATGTGATGAAAGAGATTTGTAGCAGAGAAAAATTGTACACATTTTCAGCAGGGACAGGCTGATTCTGTTTTAAGGGTTCTCAGAAGAAAATATGAAGTAGAAACGAAAAGAAGCATGACACACACATGGGTGCCTAAGGAGATGAGCTAGTAGAATTTTTATGCAACCCCAAAGAAATGAATGAGATTATTCAGAAAATAACTATAAATGATCTTTAAAAAGTTCAGTACTTTTGTCAGTAGATACTAAGAGATAGAAAAGCATTTTTGTAGTATAATATAAAATATTAAAGTATTATAACCTAAAATGGTGATAAACTTTAGTACCTTGATATGACAGAGCAGCAGTATTACTTGGAATTATATTGAGCTGAATCACTTAGTCTAATATGTGAAAGCTTAATCCTTTCTTTCACTTGAGGATTTCTGAGGTTCTGCCCTGATACATGATTACCTGTCACATTGAGAAATTCTTTTTCTTCTCTTCTACCCCGTACCTTTTCCAGTTTTTCAGTGGCTGGGTGAGATTTGAAGGCAGTAAAGAGGCTGGAAATGAGATTCCCACCATGTGTCAGGCAGCCTTTGTAAAATACTGCCTCCCCCAAACGGCACAAAACTCTAGCCATTATTTATCATATTTGCTGATTCTTCTTTATTTCCCCTCCATGTTTTGTTCTCTATAAACTGCACTGTATCAAGGCAGGGACAGAGCTTATTGGTGCCTGCAAAAGGGTACACTGGCCCAACTCATTCCATCCAGTCTTGTCTGGACTCTGATGAAAGTTGCAGTTTTATGTCCATACTATGTTTTTTCTGCTGCCATAGCAGAAGGAACTGACTGGATAGTCCCACCATAATGGTACTCAGTGAAACATTTCCTATATCATCACTGTGTTCCTGTGTCACATCTCCCACTTGACAAACATTCTGGACAATCAGCTCCTGCAGTGCATTCTAACTTGAACCAAATGTTGTGGGTTTTTTGATAATGAAACTCAGTATCAAATGAAGTATCAAAAGTCAGAACTTCAAAGTGTTTTACATCACTTTAAGCCAAATTAAGCAGATTATGAGAGTTGCTTTCTTCTCTTAGAAAACTGATTCTTTAGAGCAGTATAGCTTTCTTCATCACAGAATTCTTGTAAAAAAAAAAAGAAGAAATAAGAAGTAATCTGGGTTTTTTGTGGATATTACTATTGCAGGGAGCAGCTGCTGAAACATCATCTTTAGTGAGACTTGACATAGTTGCTGTTACTTTATCCAACAATTTGGATAAAGTAACAGCACCTTTCTTTCTTGGTCATTGCAGGCTAGTTCAAAACTGGTTAACTCACTCTGCATCAGAGTATGTCCTGAATTATGACACCCGGTTTCATTATTGTAGACCCTGACAGTATCAGCTTGCATCTTCAACATCCCATAATATGTGTGTGGTGGGATTTTTAATTTACTTTTATCACTAGAAAAGAAAACAATTTGTGAAGACTGAAACTTCCCATACAAATGCAGACGAGACCTGATGAGTCATTCACTGAAGATTACCCTGGATACAAAACTGGATTTCTCATTAGAATAATTCAATTCCTTGCTTTCTCTCCTTGTGCTATTGTGCTATTCTGGTTTATATTTAATTTGAACACGAACTAGTCTGTAACTTATCTATGTAGATGAAGTGCAAGTCTCTTCCCACCCACCTCAAAAGTAATTAGTTGTAGGTAATGATCTGTTTCAATAGGAGAAATTGAGAAAGGCCTACCCCAGTACAGCAAATACTTTAGTGAAATCCCTCTGAGAAGACAGCAGGGGAGTGAAGTTCTTGTGTTTTATGGCTTGAGTGCTGTGATGGATCAATACTGGCTCTTTAAGAAAGAAAATGAGGAGGAAAGTTGCCTTTCATTTATGAGAGCAGCAGGAAAAAAGGAAAGGAGCTCTGCATATTGTGAGGTGATGAGCCAGCTGAAAACTTATGGTTAGTGGTGAGACCAACATCAGTGGTGCTGTGGTAGGGGTCTTCTTCAGATGTCAGGATTAGGTAATAGATCAAAGATGAACTGCAAGAAGGACGTTTACAGGTCTTAGTCCTGTGGAAAGGCATGTCCAACCTAGGAGAATTCTGGAGTGCTTTGATGCTGTTATAAATGGGCGGAGATAATATTTTCTCCTTAAAATGCCTTTATTAATCAGCTCT
>VWZU01013213.1:1634870-1655264 GCA_013397095.1 Sterrhoptilus dennistouni | reverse complement strand
CTCTGCGGCCGCACCGAGCGGCTCAGCCTCGCCTGCCGCTGCTCCCCGGCTGCCTTTGTGCGCTCCCCACACGCCGGAGAGTCGCTGGGAAAGTGAGGCACAGTGCGGTCCCCCGCGTTTCGGGGGCTTCTCCATCAAGTTCGCGCCTTTTGGAGAACTCAGCCCCAGACTTATATTTAGGAAAGAATTAAATACCGCAGACAATTGTTTCGCAGTCTTCGGAAAAATTAAAAATTGGTGGCAGATAAGTGGTGCCGAGTACTGCTGAGTGTGGTGCTGATGTAACGTGTAGGCACAATCTCCACTCTGCACCTTGGGGCTGCAGGGAGCTGCTGGGATGCTCTGGAAGGTGGTTATTGATAAACTTCGACGGCAAGGAGCCTCGGTGCCCGCCTTGAGCAGCGTTAGTCTTTGTGCAGCAAGGATCCTGACACCGATCTCGGTGATAACCCAGCCAGAGAGCGTGTGATTCGAGCTATTTCCGTTAAGCATGTTGATGTTACAGTAAATGTGACATGTGGGTGTTGATTGAAGGGACATCATTTTCAGGCCTGCTTTGGGCCAACACCCTGAAGAGCAAGTCAGTCCTTTGTGCTTGCTCCCCGACTAGGCTGAGCTCTCCCTGGCTGTGCCTTCAAGACAGCAGTGACAGTGTGAGAACAGTGCACTTGACATGCTGCAGCACATTTCTAGGCAGTGTCCCGTACCTGGCCACCAGGAACTGTGTCCCCATTGTGGACTCTGGGCACCCCCAGCTTGTCCCAGAGAAGGGTGGCCCCTGGGGTAGCCTGTGCCTTGTCCCTCAGGTAGGCACAAGGGTGGGCAGTGGCTGTGGCAGGGTGCAGGGACAGGCACCCAGCAGCACCTTTGCAGTGAAGGCACTGGCAGAGCTCACCTTCACCACCCCGTAATTGATTTGTGCAGAAACCAGCCACGGGGGGAAGTTTCACATGCAACGCTTTGGCCCAACAACAAAACATTTCCTCTGCCCTCTTTGCTTCATTTTGATACTGCAGAACAAGAAAAATAAGGAAGAAAGTAGGTTGGCAACTTCTAGATCCCTTCTTACCCTGGCAATAAAAATACAAGAAAATAAATGATTTCTCTCTGGACCCAGCCTCACCCAAACTCTGTGAACAAGCATCCGTGGTTTTGTCCTTTAAAGCCTTGGAAATGATTTTTAGCAAAACAGTATTTTCCACTATTAGTGGGTAAGATTTTGAGACAACTGACAGGCAGAAAGTAGTTAGCATGTGCATCCACTTTTATACTGGCCATGAGAGCATTGTTTGCATGGGGCACATATGCTGTAATGATGTCACCATGCTGGAGTAGGAGTGCTGGTGGCTTTGTGACAGTGTCTTTATGGAATTGAGGGGTTTGTCCACTATTTTGGTGTGGTAGGCAGCCAGAGACCTCGGAGATGCTGCATAGAGTCCAGTCAGCAAGTGTAATGCTTTTTTAACTAAAGCAAATGATTTAGATTGTCTGGTTGCATTAATTTCACAAAGCCATCGTATAACAACAGTGTCACTCATGTCCCCAAAGATTGCCCATCGCCAACTCACCGTGCTCCCTAGGCAGGCAATGCCAAGGCAATCCTCTGTGTAGGAATCTCTGGATGTGGGGAAAATACTGGGCACACCTTAACACGCCTGAAAGAACCAGGGCATGAGCCCTGGCTGGAAACAGCTCATTCACTTTTTTTTTACTTTTCCCATGCAAGCGACATGAGATGTGTTCCCTTCTCTTATTTTGTGTGGCCTAATTTCTTCTTCCTAAAAAATATAATTTAATTTGAAATAAATACTTGTGAAGAAACAGCCTCCTACCTCTAAACCCATCTACCAACAACAGCAATAAAACCACAGAGTTAAATTCAAATAATGTGAAGCAACTCATTTTAAACCCACAGACACAAGCAGAGTCAGAACTTTAGATTGAGACTAGCCTAAATTACCCCACTGGTATTAAAGGGTTCCTTAAACACCCTAAGATCTTGGCTGTTGTATTAACCAGGCATGACCCGATGCGTTATGGGCTGGACTTGCAGGCTTTTTTCTCTTTCCCTTTGTGGGTTTTAAATCTCTCCTGTAATGTTACTTGAATGTAGGTTTTTAATGGCTTAATTGAGTTGTCAATAGGAAGCCTTTTCTTTCTTGTTTTTTTTTTTTTTATTCCGAGTAAAAAAATAAATGCAAATTGACATGGATAAAATGCATTTGAAGATCTATTCAGTATTTTGTTTTTCATTCTTTTATGTCTGTTTTCCATGTTGTGAATAAGGGGATGTAATATAGCTTCTGCATTGTTGGGTGAATAGCTGGTCTCATGATTGATGATTTATTAAGCTCAAATCAGAAATAGAATTGAGTAAAAAAAAAATCTTTTGATAGTTTGAAACCCAATTACTACTGATCACGAGGGCTCGGCGTACCAAGAAAACGAAAAGCTGATTTTTGGTGATGTGACGACTGCCAAAATATGAAGGAATACCAGATGTTATTTTAAAAAAGTGCCATTGCAGAGTCCTTGGAAAGAGAGAGTGAGTGAGTGTAAGCGAATAGGCATATGTGGATTTAACTAATATTCAAATGAAGTGTAGAACTGAAAAGAAAGAATTCGTAACAGTTTAGCTGTTCAAACCTCCTTCATGTTTCCACAGACGCCTGGTCAGGACCCTTATCAATTGCAGCAATTTTGCTATGTTTTCTGAAGAGCACAATCTAAATCACAGGCAAGAAAAAAAATGAAAAACCCTCATATCAAAAAGATAATAAAGTTGAGATCCATGCTTTTCTTTTTATTTGTTACATATATATAAATGCTGAAATTCAGCCTTTGTAATTTAAGACACAGACTTTAATCAAAAGGCTTTACAGGAATGTTAGTGAAACTAGCAATGAGCATTTTTCGCCCGTGCCATCTTTTATTCTTACGACCCTTGGTTCAGTTCCTGTTTTCATGTTGTCTTTTCCAGCTCTTTGTCCCATCTCTTGCTTGTGTATCTTCATGCCTATGTATGCCTCGCTGTACAGTTTTTTAAAATATTTTGACACACTGTTCCCTCTTAATAGGAATTCTGGCTACAAATTGCGTGCACATTCCTAAAAGACCCTTTTCACAGTCCTTTTCTTTTGGCTCTAAAATGATGTATATATAATTGGTAATTAAAGGTGCAAGCTCTCTTCAATATAAACAATATTGCTCAATGTTAGATCATTAAAGGGAACTGCAGCACTAAATAATTACCTTTTGCATTGTGACACACTGTTCGCAGGTATCCGCTCCCTTCCCAGCACTGCCTTTTCAGCACAGGGTTATAGTCACATTTTCACTAAGGCAAGGAGACATCTTTTCATGATATAAATTGGTGAATTAATTGCTTAGTATTGTCTTCAAACTCCTTTTAAACTAAGATTAAGGGGAGAAAGGTAATTAATGATTTTCAGAATGAGTGAGTTGGGAAACATAAGCCTTCTCGAGCCCATCATTGGCTACAGCAGGATGGCTTGTGCCTGGGCACTTCTCTGGGGTCCCTGTCCATTTCTGCTGCTGCTGCTGCTGCTGCTCTCTGCTTTGCTGTTAAGAGAGCTCTGATGCAACTTGTAATACAGCTGATAGATACGCTGATCAGTTATTTATTCTGGAAGGCAGAAATGAGAGCAATTCTTTTTCTAAACTACCTTTTTTAAAGGCTTAACCATTTTTGTTGCCAGGCAGTGCATTCCACCTTCTACTTTTTGCCCCTTTTCTATGTGTTTCTTGGTTGGTTTTTTTTTGCAATTGCTGAAGAGTGGGACAAAAATCCTTTTGTTTTTTTAGAATGCAGAAGACGCTAGGTCTGAATTGTAACATCTGTCTTTCACAGTCTTACTTCTTTGAGATATTTTTGTTACTTACTTTCCCCAGGAAATCTATGAGGAAACTGCTTGGGCTAATAGAGAACATTTTTCCTCCTATTCCTTTAATCCTGATTCGATTAGAGGTCTCAGTCACTGATTTACATACTGTTAGTTCCTCTGTTTTGTTCAGCCCAAATCCTATAGCCCTTGCAGAGGCAAACCAGCCTTAGGCAAAAGTCAGTGGAAATTCTGCCTGAGTAAAGTCCAAGGTTTGTATGATTTGGCAGTTACATGGCAGAACAAGAGAAAACAAACCAAAAAAATATGTTTTGCCCCAGAAATGGATTGTGATCTGCAATTATTTTATAGTATAGAAATATCTTCTAAATACTGATTTAAAAATTACTGAGTTTTATTAATTGTGAAATGAGAAGTTACAGATTTCCTAGAAACTGATTCAGGTCCCTCAGAAATTCTTTCCCAGTCTTTGGGGGTAAAGGTAGGAAATTCAACAGGTCTGTGGACAAGATTTAAACAAAAAAACCTTTTATTAGCCTATATAGCAATGGTAGGGTTTTTTGGCCTTGGAAAAATAGAGTGGAATATTCCAGGCTCAGCCAATATTCCAGTATGTTAAATAAGTGCCTCATTCCCTTTCCCACTGTACACACTCTTGAAACCCCTTAACTGCTCATGAGACCATATCCTGCGTATGTTAGAGTAGTTTTTTGTAGTTTCTTCTAATGGGTGGTCATTTAATCTTGCCTGTAACTCTGTAATGGGACAAGGTGGTACTAATTTTGTATGTCACAGGGAGCTCAGTTCTGCTAGTTTTGTGCATAAAAGCTTCCCCCTCTCTCTGAAAACGAAGGAAAGAACTTGGGTGCATAAGCTTTGCTGGATGGGGCCTTGGCCAGATGGCTGGGAGACGCGGAGGGAATGAGAAGGTGGGATAAAAAGAGAGGAACTATTTCAGAATGTGACTCGGGGCTCGAACGCTTGCAAAATGGCTCTTTGCTGATATCCTTGCAGTGCTGGCAGCAGTGGGAAGGAACTGTCAAGAAAGCTATGCCAGGTCAGCCTTTCCATTTTGTTTCAGGCAGGCTTGGTTGCAAAATATATTGAAATCATTCTGGGAGAGCGGAAAAGCTGAAAAATAAAAGAAAGATCTAATCAGGCTTGGCTCCTTTGAGGGGGGTGGGGGGAGGCTGGGCCTCTGGTGATGCATCTCAGAGTCTGTGAACACTCAAAGCAATCTCTTTCTCTTTTCCCCTCGTCCCTTTCCTCCCTCTTTCTCCTTGTCCACGCAAAGCAGAGGCTGACCATGTGGAACCGGCACTGGCCGACGAGGACGAGAGCCTGGCAATAGCAGACCCAGGCGGCATCGGCATCGCCGCAGGCGGGACAGACCCCGACTTGTTAACCTGTGGACAATGTCAGATGAACTTCCCGCTGGGAGACATCTTGGTTTTTATAGAGCACAAGAGAAAACAGTGCAATGGCACTGGTGGTGTCTGCTATGAAAAGAGCATGGATAAGAGCAGCCCTCCCCCCTCCTCACGCGCCGAGCTCAGGAAAGTGTCAGAGCCAGTGGAAATCGGGATCCAAGTCACACCCGATGAAGAAGACCGTCTTCTCACGCCTACAAAAGGAATTTGCCCCAAGCAGGAGAACATTGCAGGTACAGCACGTTTTACACTCAATCAACTTGCCTAGGTAATCTTTTAACTAGAGTCCTCTAGAAAGTGCCATGAAACAAGCTTCAGCAACACATCTTTATAGGAGCCGTCCGTCTGGAGGATCCTCATGGCTCTCCAGGGCTGTCCATCCCCTGTTTTATTCTTTGTAGCTGTCTGTGCAGGGCCAGCTGCTGGAGAAAAGGGCCTCTCAGGCAGCTGGGAGAGCTAAGGGGCAGCTTGTACATCTGGGAAAAAGCAGAAAGTTGGGGTCAGAAAACATTCCAGGAGCATCCTTAAGCAAGTAGCAGTGGCAGAGGGACAGGGGACTTCAGTGCGGGGCTCAGTTCAGTCCTGTTCCAGACACCCTTTGTCACATGCAGACTCATTGGGAAGGACTGCATCCTGACACTAGTGATGTCAGTAGAAAAATCCTCTTCCCACTGACTGGTAACGGGAAGAATATTTTTTTTGTGAGGGCTAAAGTAGGATTTCATTAAGTCCTTAATTTTTCCTTCCCTGGGGTAGATGTCAGCTTCCTGGCCTGCACGGCTGCTTGTGCTGCCTGTCCTGGATCTCCTTAGATGGTTTGGGTTGGGTGGGCAACACCTCCACTCTCATGCACACCTCACAGGTCTTGTGAATGAGGATACAAGAGCACAGGCTGGCCTGGGTGAGGAAATTTCAGTCATTTCTTTTTCTAAAACTCTCAAATGTGGTGAAGTTAACTTCATTCAGTGGACCTCCCCTGCTCAGATGTGGGTAGGCAGGTGATGATTATCCACCTAGGTGAGGTGGTATACAGTGGTTCCTGCAGAGTGCCTGGCATGGGGTTGCTTCCATCAAGCAGGGTGTTTTCCCCCTCTGCAGTGGTGAAAGGATGACTCTCCTCCCTGCTAGTGAGTGGGGGTTTTATGTTACACAGCAGGATCTCCTCTCAAACAGGCCTTTTTTGTTCAAACTGACTGCATCCCATACAGAAGACCAGTGACAATTTGTCTTTGCTGCCACTATCCTGATTTCTCTAGGAATTGTCCTATGGGATTAGATCTGACAGTCCAGGATCCCACCTGTGGTAGAGATGCTCCCATGAGGGGATCCCAGAAGACTGGTGAGAGGCTCTTATCTTTACAATTGAAGCTTAAGAGATTCCCGCTTGTAGTGCTGGAGGTCTCTGAGCTGGTCTCCAGCACCTCGGACAGCCTAGGGCATCACATCAGTGAGGGTGTGTGGGCTTTAAAATGCTGCAGTCTTCAGACTATCTCTCTTTTAGGACAGGGCATACAATGCCCATTGACAACACTGTTTTCTTCTAGGAATATTTTTTTTTGGGAGCTGCCACCACCTTGGCATGGGGCAGCTGGCAGCTTTGGGAGCATTAACTGTGGTAGGCCTGTGCTGTAGCACTGTAAGCAAACCTACTGTTAAGACCTGACTCGGTCTTTTCCTCATCCTTTTTCAGCTTTCCTCATCCTTTTGCAGTTGTGAATACATTTCTTGATAGACGTGACTACATCATGGTGTAGCAGATTTGAGGGCTTGCTTCCCATTCCATTTGGTAGGAGCAGAAGGGAAGCATTCAGGACTTTCCCCGGTCTGCTGAAGGCTTCCTGAGTGGTGCTGAGCGCTCCCAATAGCTGTTGATCTGTGTGCAAGCTGACGGTGCTCAGCCCCTTGCAGAGGGTGTGAGCAGTGCTTAGTAAGGTTGGTTTAGGAGAGCTCTGCTGCTGTTGCAGTCCAGAGCTCATCTCCTACTAATCTCTGCCCAAGTTCAGTCCACAGTGCCTCAACAGCTACAACCGGAGCAGAGGATGCTGTCCCATCCCGGCTTCTGGAGGTCAGCAACAACATAACCAAAGCCTTTGCATGCCAAAAATCTGCTGGGGTAGGAGGTCATGAAGGAGATGTTCACATGTGGAAAAGGCATAAAAAAAATTAAAAGCCAGTCTGGAGCACCTAATCTCTTTCAGACTAAACTGAATATCAAATGAAAAATATGTAGGAAAGATTTTGAATTGAGAAAAATAAAAGGGTTTATCATTTCATTGGCATTTTCTCAGCAGTGCATGGAGATAGGGACATCCACTAAACAGTGCTGTAATAATACTTTCTCAATTAGGAGCCCAGCTCTGAGATAAAAAGGTGCAGTGTCCTTCCATATTTTTTTAATAGCAGCGGATAGTTTTCAATAGTAGGATAAAAGCCTCACATTACAGCCATGGAGGGTAGCCATGAAAAACCCACAGAAGTCATTCACTGGAAAGGCTTTAGTGGGATATACCAAACCCCTTATTTATATTTCAATAGAAAGGCTTTCTGCATTAGCCAAGAAAATCAGAATCTGCATTTAACATTAAAGGTATTTCCCAGTGAGCGGCTGTAGAGCATTGTTGTTAGATTTGTTAAAAAAAGAGACTAAATACGATTTCATAAAAGGGAAACTTAATCTCTAAGGCAGCTTTCTCCTACCCTGCCACCCCCTCCCTTTATTTTTTTATTTTTTTGTAATAATGCAACAGCCTACAGTATTTTTACTTTATATGTGACGAAAGATATTCTTAGCCTTTCTGTACTGCGACAGGAAGAATGAATTTCTTTATTCCACCAAGAAATATGTAAAATAATCCCTTAGAAGTATGGGGAGATATGTTTGTTCAAAGCATTTAAAATGTTATTTTAATCAAAGGCACAAAACACTCTACATGCTGTGTCAGCTAAAGGAGACCATTACATTTTAACAGCAAATCATGTTCTTTTTCCCCCTCCTAGCCAGCCCCCCTTTTGAAACTAACTTTTTTTTTTATTAAATAAAAAGGCGAAAAAGATTAAAGAATTAAAAAAAAAACTTCAGTGGCTCAAATGTATAAAGTAATTTAATATGGTGGAAGCATTAATTATTTTAGCTTAATTGAATTCTGAGGACTGCAGTAGTTGCATTTTTGTAGACAAGCTCTGTTTATTATTTCTTTGTGTAGATTAACAGTAAAGGAAACATAGATAACTTTCAGTTATTTATTGTAAAATAAACGTGTCAATTCATGTGTAAAGCAAGCTGTTCATAGATAATTGAGTCTTTATATTTGAAGAGGGAAACCAGAAATCACCCACTCGCCACTCCGGCTCCCTGAAATATGCTGCCACCACTGCTGTCCTCATAGAGGTTTCAGCTCCTCTCCTTGATCTTGTGTTATTTTTATAGACCTTCTTATTTGGTCAGAATGATTTCTACAGCCTTCTGTGGTGTGACCAAGCCACCAAACCTTACAGTTTCCCATGGCTGAATGCTCTGAGGGTATGTCAAGAGCTGAGCTTGGCTCTGCCACTGTACCTCTCGTAGCTCTGGGAGTGAGGATATTGGGATGCAGAAGCAGTATTGAGTCTTCACCCTGGAACAGGGTGCTCCTGAGATCTTTCCTCCTCTCTTTCTTTTTGTCTTTTTTTTCACTTTTTTGGTAGCTCTCCTTGCCCCAGTCACTGAATGCCTCTTGACCACACAACAGACCTTGTGGGACACATTGAGGCAGAACTCAGGAATCCTCGAGAATTCTAATGCGTGTAATACAAACCTCCAACAGACATTTCTATATTCCAGTGGAGACAAATGCAACTTTGTCTCTGCAATCAGCTTTTAAAGATCTTCTGATAATGAAATTTGTCATCTTTCCCTGACTGGTAACTTGCAATTCCAAGTTTTGAAGGTGTTTTTATGCAGTTACCACTGTCCGTAAGGTATGTAGTAGCATGTTAGCTGGCACTGGGAGGACGTGACTTGCTTAGGAGCAGTCTGCCCTGTAAAGGTTTGGTTTTTTTTTCTTTTTTTTTCAAATTGGCTGACCTGTTTGAAAATCAGTTCTGCCTCTTGTACAGAGGGTGTGATAGTATCGATGTACCAGATTGTTGCGCAGCAAAACATAACCAGGCCAATGAGTTGGCAAGCAGCTATTGGTCACTGCTTCTTTTATTTCACTGATGGCAAGTGTTTTGGAAAAAAACCAGACCAGTGTTGTATTTTATACCTCTTTTTATCTTTCATATTTATCAGATCTTGGGCATAACCAGGTGACCTGTCCTGGCTGAAGAATGACCTGGGAAGGTGCTCCCACTGTCATACTGATGGTATCTCATCTCCTCCCCATGGCCCTGTGATCTGTTTGTTTGTTAGCAGGATTCTCTGAAACTACTCGGGTTAAAAAAAAGTACCAGTTTAATGCTGGGTAGTTTCAAAGAACCCCAGCAAAGAGGAGGGAGCCTCTGTGGGGCAGGCACCACTTGGACTAGACCTTCTCCAGATTCACTGGCAGGTTTGCACCCTGAGGCCAGCAGGCCCTCACAAATATATAACTACAGCAGCAGCAGAGGTTCATTAAGATGGTGAGCTAATTTTTGCAAAGATAATGATAGGAAAAGGGTTTGATTGGAATTCTTCATTCATCCTGTCCCGGCCACCACTGCTGGGCTACATACATTGTACTAGATGTACATCATGAAAAAAGACTCCCTGTCAGAGGCAGGATTTAACTGCAACCCCTGCTCCATGAATGTTCATTTCAGGCTTTTGAATGGTAAAACTGCCAGTGAGAGAAACTAAATAACTCGCATGTGCTGGAAGCCAGAGATAAACACCGCTGCAGGTTGCCATGAAATGGGCTATTTGATATATTTAGAATTGTTATTTTTCTCCAAATTAAGATTAGTTAAATCCATGTGTGTTGTGTGAGTGACTGTTAACTCAATGGCATGGATTATCCTTTTTTCAAATCATGACAGCTAATTATTATTGCTGTCTACCCTGAGACATTCACTTACAATGTACCATTATGGACCCGTGCACCCATATTAACTGCAGGACTCAGACAGTTGTCCTGGTGCCTTCACATGTGAGGGGAGGGAGACGCCGGCTGAAACAACCCAAGGACTGTGATGGTGACATCAGGCAGGTTGGGAAGGGGTGTTCTAAAGCTGAGGTGGCATAAGGTTTGGTGGCTGTCCCCTTCCCAAGGGTGTCGTGGCACCAGGTGCTGCTACCAGGATGTCCTTGGGGTAATGGGTCTTGCAGGAGTGACTTGTATAAGTGAGGGCAGGAGAAAACAGTATGTGAAGAAAAAGAGGCTTCTAGAAATATGTGGTGACAGTGCCTGAGAAACTCAGCTGCAGTCCTTTTCATGAGGCTTTTCCAGGCTTGTTTCTTCCCTCCAGTCTGCTAGGGTTTTCCTGAGTGCAGAGGAGTTACCTGGTCACCTCCTCCTACTCCTTTGCTGCTTCAGCAGGTATTTAGCAACACGTTTTGCTAATTGGTGTTGCTGAACAGTAAGGGGAGGACACATGACACAAGGAAGGTGTCAACTGACAGTGCCCTGAGAGTGGGTTAACGAGCAAGCTTCCTGCCCCTGGGACCTTGTTGAGGTTCTTGCTGGGGTGTGGAGAGAAAAACAAGCAGGGTGATCTCACCCAGAGCCCTGCTTGCACGCAGGGATGGGGGTGGAGGGCATGCTTGGGGAGCTTGGCTCTCCTCTGGGGACAGGGCACCCCCAGCCCACAGGAGCAGCCTGCAGTGGCAGCTGCTCTCCCCTGGTTTGCTGAGGCTTCAAGCTTGAACAAGGGCTGCTGAAATGTTGATAGATGAAAGTTTTAAGGCTGCTGGTGGATACCAGCATGAGGGTCTCCAAGGAAGATGACTGTGCCCCTTTGGGAGCTCCCGAGTGAGGGTGGAGGGTGCCTGTCAGCATGCCACCCCCAGGGCTGCAGCCACAGGGCAGCAGTTCCAGTGTCTCACCAAGGCAGCAACACGGACCCTGCTAACCACAGCAAGAGTTAAAGGTGAGAAACCTGCCGGTTACAAAACCCTTCCTTCCCCTTGCTTGAACTTCACCACACCCTGGGGCCCCACTCCAGCACCCTCTGCTCAGACCCAGCCTGAGGCCACCAACCACCCTCTCTGCTGCCACCTCAGCTTGTCCCAGTTGAGTCCTGCCCAGGGTCCTGCAAGGCTTTCCTGGCATCTGTCAATAAAAGTGAAATTAATCGCACCAAGTTTTAAAAGCAGATTTTAAAAAAATGCTGAGCATATTATGCCCTTGATTCTCCCTGCTGGTCTTAGGTTTTGTTTTGTTCTTCTCATCATCCTGTTTTTCTTCCGTGCCCTGTATGTGGTTAGCAGGATTCCCACAAGGCTGCAGGAGTGGTGGGGGTCCAGTTTGCCCTGCTGTGCCCCTGTTTCACATGGGGTAATTCCCCTGAAACCAGCAGGACCATGCTGGATTGACCTGTTGGCACAAGTGGGGACCTGCCCCTGAGTGCACGGTGTGCCGTACTGAGAAACAGGAGCTTGCTGCTGTTATTTTCTCCTTCTCTAATCTCTCCTAGTTATAGTCATCTTCAGTTTTATGAGTGACAGTGCTGGGTAAAACCTTTTCGACAGAAGTGCCATTTTGCAGGCTGATGAGAGGGGATTGAAGAAGGTCATTCAGTACACATGGCCAGAGTCTTCTTGCTCTGGGGTGAATGCATGTGAGGAATCACTCTTTAAGAGCAAAACTTGCTTGTTCCTACCACGTTGGCGCTGCTGTTAGCCTCTTTTGATTCAATGGAAAAACTCTGGATTCACCCAGTTAGAACCCTCTAAAAATGTCACCCAGCAAAGTGGCTTTTTGCCTTTATTTAATTCCTTTTGTGAAATTACTTGGGCCATGTGTCCAGAAACCATATGCATATCTGGTTATTATAAACCATGGGAAGATCGGTAGATTTTTATAAGCAACAGTAACGGTGAATGGTGAAAAGGCACTGTTCAGCCAGCCATTACTCATTTTTCTTGACAACTTTGTGAGCAACTTCTAAGAGCAAAGTAAAAGTATTGCCCTTATGGACTGCTTTGTCTTTTGTGTGGATGTGACAAATAGCAATATGCTTGTGCTTGGTGGAGTGTTGGCTGCAAGAAAGAATTTGTATGTGTTTGCAGGGGAATTTTGGATTGGGATGTAGCTAAAGGAAAGCTGGGTGTGTGGCAGTACTATAAAAGAGAAAAGCTGTCTCCAACGATATTCTTCTCCAACGGTGGATAAATACATAAAGGCACAAAAATTATTCCTTTGCTTGAGCGGGACAGAAGTGTTGCTATAGCATGAGGTTGCCTCCCTTCATGTTTTTTCCATGGATTGTTTTTCTTTCTCAGCCAGTGTTTGAACTGTGCTGCCTATACACACAGTGACCAAATCAGCTGTGACATAAAGGTTGAACCTTTCTAGGTTTTTTCTGAGATTGGAACATTTTTCTATCATAACTCGAGAAAAAAAAAACAACCCTGTGAAGTAATCATACTTTTTGTACAAGAAAAGCTTGGATTTCTATGTCATGTCACATAACTTCAAAGGGCATAGATTTGGGGCTGACTTTCAGCATTGGCTTTGGTGGCCGAGTGGGAAGCTGGGAGCCTGGAGGGTAAGAAATAGACGAGAGAGGCCAGGTATAGAAATAAAACCATGTTTCTCAGCAGAAAATCCTAGAAACCAGGAGAAACTGGGTAACTCTTGTCTTGGAAGATGCGTGTGCTCTCTCCAATGAGAACATCTTTTTCTGCATGGTTTCTTTTCCCCATTCTCTCCCACCCTCCAAATGGTAATTGGTGGGCTGTGCAGTAGAAATGTTATTTAAAAAAAAAAAAAAAAAAAAAAAAAAAGAAGAAGAAGAAGAAGAAAAACTGGGTGGGTGGGGTATCTAGGGATTTGGTGTCTAAGCTCAGGAGTTAAGCCGGAAATCCCAGAGATGTAATGAAAACAAAACGGACTTTTCACTCGCGCTGTGGCATTCTGGCAGTGAGAACGCTTTCGTGAGCCAATGTTTTCATTGTAGGTTTTCTCGAGAGAAGTAGTGGAAATGAATCGTTAACCCCTTAACAGGAATGAAAGTGGTTGCCGCAGTGAGGAGAGGAGAGCCGTCTTGGCTCCTAGTTGCTGTGTTGCAGGGCTCGGGGGTGTGTGTATGTTTGTGTGTAGTGGGGAAGGTGGGGTAGATACTGCTTGTAAGGAGTTTAATAATGTTAATGGCAGATGTGAAGTGGTTACTTAGTGGTTGTTGTTTTTTTTTTTCTCTTTGCATGCACGCCTTTGCAGAAAGAGTCGAGCGTGATCAGCACAAACCACTGTTAAGCCCAACAGCTCTTAAACTCGCTGCTTCTTCTGGCATTTGGTAGCATATTTCTTCAGCGAGAAAAGGGGGACACTGCTCACTGGTCCTTCAGCAGAGTCATAAAAGCTGCAGATGGAAAAGACCTACCAAGTAGCAGATCCCAGTTTTCTTGGAAAGTGGAAGTACAGGATGTGTGTCTGTAGCAGGCATGCTACGTATATAGCTTTAAATGTCCAGCAGTCTTGGATGGTGTGCAGCCTCACAGGAGTCATCTCCTTCTTTAAAATTAAGGGAGTTAGGATAGGAAGAGAGATGGAGAGATGGGAGTGATTAATCTAATTTACCTTAACAGCCACTTTTGGTGACAAGATTTTGTATACTTGTCCTCCGTGCTGTGATTAGGCTGCATCTTATTTCACTGTTTTACTTCATCTTTTGATCACTGCTGATACTTACCCTATTTCTCCCTCTGTTCTCTCATTAGGGTATTTTATCCACATGTATTCTTGCAAGCAGTACAGAGCATCAGCGCCTCTGCTCTAGCTAAAGAGCATCTCATCTACCCTTTAGCATCTTGGAAGAGCAATTAAAATCATTATAGACCTTCTTCCAGCTGCCCTAGATCCCCCAGTCCTGCCCTTGCATGCAGGTTGTGGGACTCTGGGTGCTGTGCAGACTTGGATGTAATTGCATAGTTGCTGCAAAGGGCTGTGTGTCTGCAGCTGACCTTGCTCAGCGCATCTGGCCTCTGAATAGATGTTTGCCTTCTTTCTTCCCACTTTGACAGCTCCCTCCACCCTCTGCACTCCAGCCCCTCACTCTGCTCCAGCCTGCTCCTTGTCTGATCATGCTGGGAAAGCACGGCGGCAGCAAGGTATTTGTGGCTGAAACTGCCTTGGCAGTGAGGAGAGCTTGAGGAAAGCATTGGTTCTCCTGCACACCCCTGTTTGAAGAGGGGAAAAATAAGAAAGGAAAGTGAGGCTGTTGAATAAATGATGGTTCTACTTGTTTTTTATACCACACTGCTTTTGTAATGGTCATTTAAACAAGGTGGAGGAGAGAACAAGATGAGACGGCAGACAAGGATTAAAAAGCCCTCTTCCTCTTTTAAGACATTTATTATTTTCAGAGTCAAACCTGTAGTCAGCTAATGTAACTGTAAAAGTCTCCTTTGAATTATTGCGGAGATGCTCTGAAGTCTTCTATTAGAGCTCATGTACTTGTGTGCAGGCAAAATCCAGATTTGAATTTAGCACCTACTTGTTTTATTTTCCTTATTAAACCAAATTCTGATTAATTTTTTCTTTTCAAAACCCACTTTTTCTTTCCTGTTTTCTACACTGCGTTATTACTAGCTCATAAAAAGAGTTAGAAACTGAAGGGAAGTTTCCTGAGCAAGAAGGAATTTTTTTTCTTTTCTTTTTTTTTTTTTTCTTCCCCCTATGTCTTGGCCTGGAGCCAACCTGTCTTTCAACAAGTAGAGAGCCATTCCAAGTTGAAATTTATAGAGCAGAGACCAGGTTCAAGGGCTGAAGCCCGCCAACAGCTCCAGTCTCTTTGTTACTGATTAATTCTGCAAGCGGTTCAGCTGGTTTGCTCACTTCTGCCCGCTCTTCACAGCACCGAAGCGCTTCCGAGCCGGCTGCTGCTGCTTCACCCTCCCCTGCTTTTCAGCAGGGCTTTATCCCCTCATTGTACAGCATCCCCCTCAAATGCATTTTAACCCCATGCAGTTCTAGCTGCATTGAGTTGACTTCACGGCAGAAATTACAAAACATTCTTTCCCTCTTTTGTCCACTTCTTTCCCTCCTTTATTTAATTTCATTTTGCCTTTTTTTTTTTTTTTTTTTTTCCTGCCTACAGCTGATTTTAAATATCAGGAGCTTCCCATTTCACTTCAGCTCATATTAATGACTGCTTCTTGGCATTGGTTGGAACCCAAGTTCCCAGGTTTTAATTAGTTTACTCAAATGCACACAGTGGAGCAAAATACTTTCTTTCAGCTTTACCTGCAAAGGACGTTTCCTGTCTCAGTGAGGGGGTTTTCCTCGTGAAGGGATTTGAAAGGCAGAAATTTTCAAGTGGTCTCAATATGAGGCCCCACAAGGGTGAGTGTGGGAGGTGAGGGGGAGAAAGAGCAGAAAGAGAAAAAGAGTGAGAGAAAAAAAAAAACCAAAACCCAAACAAAAAACCTAAACCAAAATAGATTTTGGGAAAGTACCTTGAAACAAGGATGGTCCCAATCCTGCAAGAAGCTGGATGTCAAAGCACAACCTTACTGACGTCAATGGGGGTTTTGCCATTGGCTTTGGCGCGGGCCGGATTCCATCCTGAGCCTGCACCGAGCTGTAGGTACGCCAACGGCCCTCTGCAGTCAGCGGCATTACTGATGTGCACAAAGTTAAGCATGTCTGTAAGCGTTGGCAGGATTAAGATCTGTGCTGGTATTTTCAGACCAAGTGAAATGCATGTGGGAGTTTTTTAAAGAAGAAAGTGCATGGGAGTTTTAAAAGAGGGAGAATATAGCCGAGCCTGCCATTCTTAAGTGCCTTGGGGAAAAACCTGGGTTGCTATTAAAAATATCGGAGGACTAATGTGTTACTAATTGTGACACAATTAACTTCTTAAAAGTATTTGATTGTGAGTCCCAAGAAAATAAAGATGAACAGCTAGAAACTCAGGCTTGTGTTTCAGTTAAAACATTTCTTTTCTATTAGCTAGAAATAAAAGCAAGCCTAGAGATTCACTTTACCATGTATCTTGGTTACTTTGTTCCTAGAAGTCTACTTTTTAGTGGGTTATTTTAAGAATTAAAAAAACAACAACAAGGAAAAGAAGCTCAAACCCGGTAGCTGTCTGAGCCCCCTGTATGTGGCTTTACCACACAGCTCTTAAATTCTTGTTTAAACATTTCTCAAGAGCTGTTTCTCGGGAAGTAAAAATGTGTGCTGTTTGTCTCCAGCAGATTAAAAGTTTACCTTTAATGTGACAGCTTCTCAAATCTAGTGTCAGAAGCATGCCTCTATTTTATGGTATTATGAAACAGGTCTGGAACAGAAACAACATATTTAAGTAAGAGAGAATGAGATAGAATTTGTGGGTTTCTTTCTTTAATGGTGTATAACCAGAAACCTTTTCTCTGTCTGTCTCTGAAACTTTTGTTCATACAAGTGGCCAGCACATGTAAACCACACTTTGAAATTTAACAGTTAACCTTAAAAAATATTAAGTTCAGCAAAATGGCTTTTCTTTTTTTGTTGTTGTTTTTTTGTAATCTACAGACAGCTCTTTGTAATGATCTGGCAGAGGCATGTAAAGTTGGTTGGTTTTTTTTCTCCAAAACATTGGTAATTTCAGCAGCAGAAAACTGGAGCACACCCGAGCTCTGAGAAGGCTCTTTCACATCTGCCTCCGCCTGTGTGCCGATTCCCTGGGGTCCCATTTATAACAATCTAACAAGATAGAATCTGCCTTTGAGTATCAGTAAATATGGCTAAAGATCACAAAACTGTACTCATAATTGTTCAAGACTAAAAGGCAGAATATAGTGTTTGATTAATGTTTATGGTACAGGGCCTTTCTGCAAGAAGGAAGTTAAAACTGTAAGCCCCAAAACTCCCTAAAAAAAACCCTGAGCCCCCAATCCAGCTCTCAGACTCCACTGAAGGATGTTATCCTCATTGTGCCAAGTTCATAATTTAAGATGATGCACGTTATTTTTGATTTTAAAGCTGATTGAGGATTCCTGATTGGATCTGATTCTCCAAACGTCTGCACAAGACGGTTTTCTGTTAGCAGTGCTAGGACACAGGAGAAAAAGACATCTTTTCTGGCCATGAGAAGCACCCATCCCTCCAGGGGCTTTTGACAATGCCTTGTCTTGGGCTGGTTACAACCTTACCACTTCTGCTCTCCGGGTAAGGAAAAGCACCCTCAATGCTTCCTGTCTGACAATTAACATTCATTAGAAATAATTCGGCAAGGGGAGCTCATGGATGCAGTGGTGGTTGGAGACCCCTAGCAAAGGCACCTGCTTGTTTGATGAACTGAGTTGATGAATTCTGTGGGCTGGGGCCTTGAGGCTGCTTGGCCAAGGGTTTTTACCCTGGCAGCTGGCAGCTTGCAACAGGCTTACCCTGGTGGGGCAATTCACTGGTTGTCCTCGCTCCCTCTGTGGGAAGCCTGGAGTGTTTTCACTTTTGGGAGACTTCCCTGCTATCTGGAAAGGTTTACTCCTTTGGAAGGTAGAGACTGGAGAATACAATACAGATGGATCTATTTCTCTTTCATTAGCTCTTTTAAGATGCTTGTTTAAATGTGTTTTCTTTGCTTTTCAAATGGTAAATGTCAGTGTTTCAAGTATCACTGCTAACAAAAATGTAATTTAAAAAATAGATCTTTAAAAATGCCCAGGCCAGGACTTTGTTAAAATTGGTCTAGAAATGGCAGAGATCACTCTGGAAATGCACAAAGAGATGATGTGGGAAAGAGTCAATGTTGGCCTGCATTCAGGTCTGGTCCCTCTCAGAGGCTCCTGCCAGAACAGGTCCTGGATGGAGCCAGTGGTGGGACTGGGTGCTGGCCAGGGTGCCTGGGGAATGTGCTGAGAGAGGTTGTGACTTCGGCAGTAAAAACTATGAATTGGGGAATGGGGTAAGGGTACAAAGACAAAACCTGGCAGGGCAGATGTGTGTGTGCTTCCCTGGAGTTTGTTTCTCACTCAGGAAGCTGTGGCCTTGAGGGCGAGACAGTAACCGGGGTGTGAGAGAACCGTGCAGGCAGAAATACCACCCCACTGCGCCATGACAGGAGAACCCTGGCACTTCTAGAATCACACTTAAATAGTTCTGTTTCCCACCCTCCTGTCCATATGCTTCTCCCAGCCCTGGCTGTGTGATGACAGTGCAGAGGCAGAGCCTAAACCCTGTCCCCTGAAACCCTTCTGCAGGATAGGTTGGCATGGTTTGATGGGTGAAGCACAGGCGACCATCAGCCCTTTCTCCCACCCTGCAGCCCCAGCTTTGCTCCTGAGAGGGGAGCAAGTCCAGGAATTTTTAGTGCTAGTTGCTGTTGGTTTTAAGTCTCCCATCTCTCTGCCAGCACCAGCTTTAAGACACCCACAGGAGATATGCACTCTCATTTCTCAGATGAAGCAGAAAAGATGTGAATGAGTTTATTTTCCAAAGTGCCCAGCTACATCTGGCAGGGACTTGGGACAGCCTGTAGTGCTCAGCACCCTTCTGGATGAGGCCACAGGTGCTACTGTCCAAAATTCCATTAGGGAGAAGGGAAGGGCAGCTGGGCTGTGGCTAGGAGAGCTGCCCTCTGGTTCACTGCTCACAGCCCTACCCATTTGTGTGTGCATGGGTATTTTTGAACAAACCCTAATCCCTTTAAGCCTCTGTGCTGTTAGCATGCACCCCCCCATCCCCAAAATCCTTGGCAAAGAGTTTGGATTAAACAAAAATGAAATCACGAGCCAGGCACCAGGGAAGGCAGTGGTGTCTCCCATCCCCTCTCACAGCCTGCACTGCTTGGTGAGGATGGTTGGAGGATGGGAGGCTTCATGCCACTTCCTGGAGCCTCGGTAGCATTGCCACTGTGGGCACAGTGCCAGGAGATGCCTTCTCCCTCATAAATGAAGGATCTAAGAAAATTTCACTTGTGAACATGTGGTAGGGCCCTTCCCCGTGTGGGTAGGCACGAACCCCAGTGCTGGGTGGCTCAGGTGAGACCTTGTCTGAGTTTGGCTGAGTCAGAGCACTGCTTGTGCCCTCACCTCCACTCTGGGTCTTGATTGCAAGAGGAGCTGGGATTCCTCTGTGCTGTATCCCTGCAACTGGGTGCTGAGGAAGAGAAGGAGGCAGGGGGGAAAAAAAGTGGAGGGGGGGGGAAGAGAAAAGATCTGTTACAAAATCATGTGACACCCACGTAAATATCGTTTGTTGAATTGGGTCCTTCATCTTTTGTTAGCAGCAGCTTGTTAATTAACAGAAGATTAGTGCTGCTTTCTTCTGACACATGAATATATTTTGGGCTAGAAAATACTTGTACTCCATAAAACTGTGTGACTGAACAATTCAGAAAGTACCAGTGAAGCGCCGTAATGGATTCCCTTTTCATCCCCTCCCCCCTTCTTCCTCCTCCTCCTCCTGCTCTAAATGCAAGCAGATTTCTGCAGTCTAGTGCAGAAGAGACATGTTAAACACAGCTAAATAAATCATGTTTACTCTTGGCGTTCTTGGTAGTGAAAAATCTGTTGGCTGTTTTTACTTCCTTATTTCTCAGCATTTGCTTCCTACCTGTTTTTGAGCCTGTGCCCAGAAATAGTAGTTTTGTCAAACGAGTGGATTATGCCAACCAGCAGTTCCCTCTGCCAAGGAAGCTGCTGGATCGCAAAACCCGGTGACTTCTTTCTTAGAGTGACACTGAGATTCCCACTCTTCCTCCCCCCACTCCCCATTAGAATATATAATAAAAGTATTAAAATTTGGAGGAGATCCTGGCAGTTAAAAGCCTAGATTAAGGAAAGTTGAACTTCTGTTCCACAAGCCCTTTTTTAAGCTGTTTGTGGAGGTGAAAGTGCTGGAGATAGTAATAAGAACCAGATATTTTCCCTTTCTCATTATCATTCCATGTTCCATTCCCCCCCTACAAATGGGAGTGGGTTTTCTTGTAAAGTTTTTCTGGTGGTTTGATTTTTTGGTTTGTGGTGGTTTTTTTTTTTTTTTTTTTTTTTTTTTTTTTTT
>VWZU01013213.1:1590662-1634844 GCA_013397095.1 Sterrhoptilus dennistouni | reverse complement strand
TTTGCCTTCCCTCTACAGAGAGCTTTACAGCTGGGAAGGAGAGGTAACTAAGCTTTTATTTAACTGAACTGGCTCTGCTGTTGCAGGCAGAGGGGGAAGCTCTGGTTTTTGGTTTGAATTCTGCTCCTGATCCTGCATTGTTGGATGGCCCTATAAACCTCCTGCTTGAGTGAGGGATTGAGCTTCCTTTGCAAGATGGGATAAATGCAAATGTGACAAAGCAATACACAGTGCATGTATATATCTATATCTATCTACCTATATAGAACAAATATGTATAGCCTGCCACATTTGCTGTCATCAGCAGAGTTGTGGTGAGTGGAGGGGGGTATAGCCCAAAAGATAAATGACTCCATGTTCACAGAATCCTGGGTATTAAGTGCTCTCCTCTTTGACCCCAGGTGGCAACTTTTTAGCCTGGACCCATCTTCCTCACTGCTGTTATCCCAGATGTCAGTGATCCCAGATGTGACTGTAACATGGATTATGAGCCTGGTGGACTCTCCCTGTTTAGTTTTAAAATTAGAAAAAAGATCCTTTTTCCCATCAGAGCTTTGCATGTATTTACTCTTTGATCACATTGGAAGGGCCTTATCCTGTCTCCAGAGAAGCTTTAGTTCTGCTTTCAGTGGTAACAGGGATCTGGCCCATACTGAATATTAGCATTTTAATGGCTTACTTAAAACCCCATTGCTGGTACACTCACAGGGCTCCCGGCAGGAGAAGAGTCCAGCTCTGGGGTTTTGCAGAGCGATGTTGCAGGCTGCAATGTCTGCTGAAAGAGAGGAGCGGGGCTGGCCCATTTGTCATAGATTATTTGAATTGTCAATAATAACATGTCTACAGAAGCCAAATTAATTCCTTTTTCCACTTAGTACTAAGTCCAAGAAATGCCAGATCAGTTTCAGAACAGGGGAAAAAATAAACAGAATCAAAGTTTGTATGTTGTGATCCCTTTGAATTTCTGTTGGGAATACTCTGTGATAGAAATGATATTTCCATAGAGGTTCTGGCTGCCAGTTTGCTTAATTACATTAAATAGTGGTATAAACCTCTGCAGAACATAAACCTCTGTTACAGCCAGTCATTAGAATATTGAATCATAAGGAAAAATGATACCAGTGCTAACGGGTTACAACAATCTTTATTATATTAGCGATTGAAGTGTTATTTAAAAAATAAGGTTTGTTGTAGCAGTTTAGGTGTGCATGCATATTTTCTCTGATCACCTATTAAGAGACTGAAGACTGGATTTGAATTTATTACAGGCAAATAAAGGGCTTGCTTCGAGGAAGAACTACTAGATTGCTGCTTATGATTTTACAATTTGATTCCACTTGTCCTTAAGGAAGGTTCATAATGCTTACTATGGAAATACCATCTACATCTAAAAAATTAGGGTTAAAAGGATGACTTTGTTGAAATTAATTAGAGGCTGGTTCAGTTTTCTAGTTGGTGACATTTTAGAGATTTTGTTCGTAATGCAGGAGGTTATAGAAAGATTTGGTTAGACTGTGACATAAAGCAATAATCTGTCATTTGAGTATATTGACATTTTCATCAGAAACAAAACAAAAGTCTACTCGGCTTTATTTTACTGGGGTGAAAGGGATGAATTTAATATTGCTTCTTACTAACCATGGATTTTTAAAGGAATTTTTTTCCCTCACCTTGTTTGTAGAGTATGTCTGGGTTTTTTTATAATTTTGAGGTTTTTTTTTTTTTTAATACACTTTCCTAGGTAAGTGTATTCAGTTTCTGTCTCAAGCAAACTTGATAATAAAAAAAGCCTTTTTGTGTCTTATGCTTTTATGTTAGGGAGAAAGATGCTATTCCATACAAATAATGGGTAAATTGAGAGCTATGGGGAAATCTGGTCCAGAAAATATATACCTCAGAAAATAATTCTTTATGTAGGATGGTTCTTGGTTTCTTCTACTTAGCTCTTAGTTTTGTGTCACAGTGAAAGGATTACAGGGTTCTTATTATACTGCACTTATGTTTTACCTCTCCTGGTGCAGGGTTTGGTTATCCTGTCTAATTAGTGCTTGTGACTGGCCAAATTCTGTTTGGATCTAAGTCTTTGGGTAAAACTTCATTGTTCTATTTAGCAGAGGGATTGGGCACAGGTTTCCAGCATGCTTCCTTGTGCAAATGAAACGCTGGTTCACTATTTTCTTTTTTTGGCTTACATTGTAGTCTGAACTAAGTTCCTGGTTGCTGGTTTATTTATCTGCTTTCTTTCATTATTTAAAAGCTAGTTAATTTTCTAGCCTCTTTTCCATTCACAGAACATTATTTGCTTAGTTGTGCTGGTTTCCAGTGGATTGGAGACTGAATCTTTAGATCCTCAGTGTTCTTCTCATTTGGTACATTGTTTTACCATCTCCAGATGATTGCTCTGCTCATTTAATTCAGTTATTCATGAGAGATTCAGTTATCAGACTTGGGTCTACTCGTACACACATAGCTGGAGTAGTTTTCCCCTGAAAGATCCAAAATTAAATGGAAACCCTAATTTTAAAAATCCCTGCTGCTCCCTCCCTCCCTAGTTGCTCACTCTGTTTTGCTTTTTCAAGTTTGCTTGGTGTTAGTGAATTGCTCCTCTAAGTGTGAAGGTGCTCTATGCACAAGGAAAAATTTGAAAATCATAAACGTGCCTGTTAATGTTCCTACCTTCCCCCACCTGTTTTAAAGTTATATAACTTTAAGTCTGGGGTATGCATTCACACTAGGCAGGTAGACTATTTTTCACACTGAAATTCAGCACTTAGAAAGTGTCTGCACTTACATTGCTTTTGGCAAGGTGTGAGCCAAAAAACCAGAAGCTGTGATTCTCCCCCAAAGCTAATTGTTTCTGTATATTAAGTTTGTCCATCTGTGCTGTGCAGGGCCATGGCATCACCTGATGGTTCTCCTTTGCATTTCCAGCAGTGAAGCAGTTAACAGTGCTGCTGCTTAATATATTGCTGTTACAGAGTCTTCTTAGTTTCCAGAACATTTAACTAAATCAGGTGGATGTCATTAGCCGATTTTCACAGATGGGGAGACTGAGGCACAGAGGGGCAGAGTGACTTCATCTGCTTCTTTTTCCCCAAGTTTCCTCCCATTCCAGGAATTGATTTTGCTGCCAAACAGCTGAAGTGCTGCTAAAACCTCATTTTGCCTAATTCCACCAAGTTTTTAAAAATTATTATTATTATTATTTATTGTGAGAGACAGGGACAAAATTTAGGGAAAAAAATAAAACTACTAGTAGAGGGCAAACTTCAGAGAGAGGCAGAGATACTTACCCAAGCAGCAGATCCTGCTGTTCTCTTTTCCAGAGGCCATATTCACCCTGAGGATACATGTTTGCAATGCAGCATCTGCCAGTGTGTGAGTGGGACTCAGCTCTGAATGGCCAAGGCAGAGAAGTCCCTGGTGTTAACGACTCCTGCTTATCTGTGGCTCTTCCCTGGTGACTTCAATTCCTTCATTTTAACCTCTTGACCATCCTCTTGTGGTCTAGCCCTCTGACTATTTGTAGTGGCATTGCTTGCTCTAGCTGCATATATATATAATTTTGCCCTTTGGAAGCAGCTCTTTCCATCCCTTGAGTTCCTTTATTAATTTCAGGGCCTGCTAAATTGTTACAGTTGTCTGTTGGGGTAGTTATATGTTTCAATTACTTCAGAAATATTTCCTGGTAGATAGAAATATTCATGATATAATCAGGTCCAAAATTTTTAGTACCCACAAGGATTTTTACAACCATTGAAAACTCCCCAGGACTTAATTACCAGAGCTGGGGAAAAATGTTGGGAACATAGATGAACTGTTTATTGTCTACCTTTCATGCCTTTTGGAAAGAAAAATAAAAGAACAAACCCTCCAGAAATCAGGGTGATTATTATTATTTGTTGGTTTATTGTGGTAGCTTCTGGACATTGCAGCTCAGATCAGGCCACCTTTGTGTTGGACACTCGACATTCCCAGAGGGAGAGCTGGCCTCTTCCTGAGACCCTGTTGGGGGTGAACAGACCAGACAGATGGTCAGTGGGAAGGGGAAATCTGAGCTCCAGGAGAGCCTGTGTGGCTCATGCCCTGGGGTGTGCACCCCAGCCTTCTTCCCAGCCCAGTGGTCAGCAAGACCACCCTTCTGAGATGAGGAAACTCCCTGGTTTCCTGTGTTATACTTTTAGCACTTCTATTTATATGCTTTATAATATTTTTAGACCAAATCTTGCCCTATTTTCTGTTGCTCTTGCACCTGGTTGCTCTCATTGCAAAGGGATATGGTCCTCCTGGGGCAAAGGCTTTTATTGGTGGGGTGGGCACAGGGCACAGCAGGGGGAGGTGATGAATGCACCCTTGGGTACATGAGAGTCCTTTTTAATCGTTTGTTTAACTGGGGTGAGCTAAGATGTTTCGGTTTTTCTCTTTTCATGTTCATAGCACAGACAAGGGGTGAGGAACAAGTTTAGATGAGCATCATGTGGGAGGAGGGTACAGGTGGTCCTACAGGAGCCCCTGTGGAGACCTGGGGCAGAGGGATGCTGCTGTGTGGTGCCTGGATACCCCTGGGGACCACTCATCCTGGCCCCTGAGTGGGGCCAGTAACAATCCCCACCCCTGTTTTCTAAAATAGGGGGTTTGGCACTGCAGAAACAGTCCTGCAGGCAATAGTGTGGGCTACTTCTGTGAATTAACATGGTCTCAAGGTAAGTAAAATTCTCCCCAGCCTGACTTGGTGTCCACGCCTCCGAAATGTCATATGCAAGTATGTGGATGACATAATGTGGATTTTTACACAGTGAGAGGAATTGCATGCTCTTTAGATATATTGAGATATTTATTAACCACACGGGGTATTCCAAACTCAGTTTATTTATCTTTGTAAAGTACTTCCAGATCTTTGCGTGGAAGGCACTAGAGAAATGAAAAGATTATTATTATTATTATTGTTGTTGTTATTACAGCATCTAACTACTGACAGGCAACCACAGCTGCATGCTCAATTCAAACCACTTAAATTTAGGGGCTGATTTTTACAATATGGATTCTTAATGCTTTTCCCCATTGACTCCATATGCAGGAATGTGTGTTCACCTGCCCTGCAGAAGTATCATTATTCTCCAGAAATATGTAAATGGGGTACTTTTAAAGAAAGAATGGAAATATGGAATAAATACTAAGTATTCACATTTGTATGGTAGAATTTAATGGCCATTTAAGAAGGGCTTCAAAGCGACAAACTGTGGGAGCTGGTAGTTGCTAGATTATTATTAAAAAAGAAAATTCACTGATTAAAACAAAGCCAAGGAATCTTGTAGACAAAGGATAACATTTTTGGTGTTCAGGGGTCTGACACAAGCTACAAACAGTGCAGGAAATGGAGATCTGAGTTTCACAGTCAAGCGTTTTAATCAGTAGGGTTGTGCACAGCCACTGCCGCGTGTGAGTTATGTAATATCACACTTCACCCGCCCACATACACCCAGAGACAACAGACATCTTCGAAAGGTCTTGGCATTATTCAGAGCAAAGACTCCCAGCAATACCCCGGCATGGTGTTTAACCTTATCTTTACTTACATTTAGGGATTTCTTTATTTATTTTTTTTTTCTCTCCGTCCTTTCCTTTTTCCCCCCCGTTCTTTTCAGTGGTACATCAATAGTGAATATTTTTACGTTTCCAAAAATGGAGCAGATATAGGAGGAGAAACCCCTTTAGCTACATAACATGTTTTCATGACAACTCTGAAGGTTCTGATCATGGCATTTTTTGTATTCTGTAGCATTGTCCTCATGCTGTTACTGTTATATATTTATTTTAAGTATAGTTGAAATTGTACATTCTGAAGATATCAGTTAATTATTAAATGGTACCTAGCCTATGTTTTCTTTAGATTTTAAAATAAAAAATAATTAACCAGAGTTTTTAAAGGTCTGCAGAAAAAGGCAAACAGGCCTGTGAAACCCCAGGATCTAATAACAAAAAGGTGAGTTGATTTTCCAGTGCCCTAAGAGTTTGAAGATGTCCTTACTCTGGCTTTTGAGTAACAGAAAGAGCTCAACCACATTTCATTCTGGTATAATGTAGCCCTGAAGTTAACTGTTTTTCAAAGAAAGACAAAAAAAAAATTAGCTGGCTGCTAATTAGATGTATTTTAACTGCAAAGTCATTTTAGCAGCTAATATTGTTACTATGTGCTTCAGTGTGAATCCTTAGTGAAGCTATTAAACTGTGAGAGCTTGAACTTATCAGACATTTTATAATGTGAGTGAATTTCTGTATCCTTGTTCAGAAATCTGTGGGGAGTGGAGAACCTTTGTGGCTCAGACATGGAAAACACATTTTTTACCAACTGATTACCAGGGTGGGCAGCTGAGACCTCCTTGCATCCTCCTTTTCAGCTTTTTTCCTTGCTTTCTTTTCCCTGGCAATAATATTTCTTCCTTCTGTTGCACTCCCTCCTCTCCCAGACAGCAGTCAAGCCCTGCAGTGTGCCCTTTATCCAAGGAAAGGGATTTAACAGCAGGAATTGGTCTTAGTGATTTCAGGATACTTTTGACTGCTGCCTGTTGTATACAACAAGTTGGCGATTCTCAGTAGCCAGGAGGGTCTCAGCATCAGGCAGGGTCCTGCTTTTGAAAAGCAATAGCCCACAGCAGACGGTGGACTTAGCCATCATTTTCCTATTGGTTTCTCACCCAGGATTCTTACTTTGTAATTGCTGGGTTGTGTTTCTCAGGGTTTGGATATTTCCCCATCTTACTGCATCGGTTGATTTTATTCTCCTTTGCAGTCTAAAACAAAGTGACTGATAAAATATCCANNNCCGCCCCTTTATTTGCTCAGATTTGAATTAGGTTATCTGCCTATCTTGTTTATGAAATTTTGTGCTGTCTTTTCTGCACAGACTGTGACTCCCAAATCTTCCACAGCTCCATTTCCATATTCCTGCGTGCTTGTTCTTTGTTAATCACTTGGCAAGCGCTTATTTGAATATTAAAAATTTCTTTAATCATCAAAGGCAGGAGCACAGCTTCATGAATATTCATATTTTTTCCCTCCTCAGACTGGATTCTAGTTCATTACCCTGCAGTAAAGCCAAACAGTCATCAATCGCGCTCATTACAGCCGCTGGCGTTTTGATTGGCTGCCTGCTGCTGGTAGCCCGCGTCCCCCATCCTCCCGCTCTCCTCCATGAGCTGTCGTGTACCTGCCAACAACAACAACAACAAAAAATATATCAACAATGCAAGAATAAAATTTCTCCGGTTGAAAAACAACTTTGCAAACTTGTCAAGCAGTTCTCATCACTTTTTTTTTTTTTTTTTGGTTTTACACCAAAAATTAAAAAAAAAATTAGAAGGGAGAAACTTGAGCTTTAGAAATGAATATTTGTCAAGAGAGTTGACGTAAGTTTCATTTGCATAATGACTTTGTACTTCTGCATTAATAAAATTTGCATATGAAGCCATGTTAATTACTCCTGATCATGCTTTTTGCATTCATGCATAGTAATTTTCTCCGACTTGTGAGAATTAATGTCTTGGCATGGGGGGAGGAAGGGGGGGAGTTGGGGTGCTGTCAAATTTCTGTGCCAGTGCCCCTCACTCACACTCTTTCTCCTCCTTGCTCACCACGTCGCCGTTCTTGATCTATGACTCATTTATGCATTATCATACAAAATTCTTGGGAGAAAGAAATGTATCATTTCAAAGGGAATCCTTGTCTGCCAAAATGAAAAAATCCCTGAGCAAAATACAACAAGAAATCTCTTCCTTGCTCTCCTTCTTCTCTACCTAGTGCAACTTTTTCATTTACGGCTTGAGCAAAGTTTTAGTCTGAGCATCACAATCAGTGTGGGGAAACTGCTTCCAAACCACCATGCATGTGCTGGGGGGAGAGGTGAAGGCTGGTGTGCAGGTGTGTCTGGCTGAGTGCTGGACTCTGGGTGTGAGTGTGTGCAGTTGTGTGTCTGCCCACACCAGGGAGTCCTTCTGCCTTTCCTGGGGGAAGCTGTGTGTGTTCCTGCCCCTTGCAGGGTGTGTGGGCATTGCTCTGCTGGTCGCTGTTGGAAGTGTTTGTGTGTATTTGGAAGTGTGTCTCTGTGTGTGCACACGTGTGTGCTTGTGTGTGTGTTTTCCTCCCAACCCTGTTGGTGTCTGTAGAAAGAGACATGGCAGAGACAATACTATCAGGTGGGAACAGTCCATGGGAGAGGGTGGGGTACACATAAGACAACTTGTTTTAGAAAAAGCTTGGGGAAAAAATCCATTGGAGAGATTAGTGGATAGATTTGTCTATCATTTTTGGAAACCTGCTGCAATGGTTCATGTAAAACCCCTCTCAAAACATCTGCAGTATTTTCCCTGAACATGATGGGCACAGGGCAGGGATGATGCTTCAGCCCGCACTCCAAATTTGTAGCCGTACAGTGTTGGAACAGATGTTTTTCTTTTTATTGAAAGAGAGTTTTTTAATAATGGAGCTGAGCTTTATTCTCTAACCAGCTATTGATAGGATTTTCTATCCCCAGACAGGCACAGAGAAACATGTAGAAAAACTTGGTTCATGCCCTGTTAAGCAGCTCACACGTCTGCCTGTGCACCTGCCTGTCTGTCTGTCCACAGATACCCACCCAGGCACCCACCCAGGCACCCACACAGCCCCCCTGGGACACACCAGCTATGTGTGGCTGCAGTTACATGTGACATGAGCTGTAAAGCCAGGTCTTTTAATTTAAGGTTGCTTCCCTTGGTCTTAAGTCGTGATGAGGTGGGACATTTTGAATGATGCTTTGGCTCCTTCTTTGTATTTTGCTCAGGGACTTTACTGCAGATGTGCCAGAGGAGCGTGGTGTTTTACATACACCATGTCTTATGGCCAGTCATGCCTAGGCTCTGGGAGAAGGGCAACAAAAGGATGCAATTTATGCCTTGATTGTGGCTTTTGTCAGGTTCATCTAGGCTTTTCCATTTTCCATCTGGGGTCATGTCCAATTTACCTTATTTTCTTCTTTGCAAGTTTAAAAATAGCAGAGAGAAAAAAATTGCTCTTAGTGGTGCGTTGGAGTCAACATCGCCTGTAAGCTGCTGCCATGTACAGGTCCTGAGGATATGCTGAGCTGGTTTAAAGCACGAGAACAAAATCTTCCTTTACCATCAGCAATGCAGATGTTTTATTTACACAGTGACAGTCCCTGTGTGTGTTTCACACTCATGCTATGTGCAAAACTCTCCTTTGAATCCATGCAGAATGAATGCAGAATATATAATTGAGATCTGCAGTGCAGGTGAGTGATTTCCCAGTGCTGACCCAAGAGGAAAATCGAGCCTCACGTATCGTGTCAGGGATGTCCAAGTGACACAGTGCTGCATGTGTGTGCCTGCTCCCCCCATCCAGATGGGATATTTGCCTCTAAGATTGCACTGCAGTTCTTGAGGTTTGCTTTCCCTTTAGTGCTGATTGTGGCCGTGCCCTTTGTGGCAGTCAGGGGCTCGCAGGTGTGTTTTCTCTTTGAAACCTCTATGCAATGTGATGTGGTCGATTGGATGTAGAATTCCAGAGATCAGCTCCACTCCCTTGCCTGTTGCTGTGTGGGCTGAGCAAAAAGCTCTCAGGACCACCTCAAGATTCTACTATCTATCTATCTATCTGTCTATCTATCTGTCTATCTATCTATCTATCTATCTATCTATCTATCTATCTAATGCATCTGTCTCTCTACCTCTCTTTTTATCTTTGTTCATTTTGTGTTTGTCTGTCACCTGTAACAGTTAAGTTGAAGAGCCTCCATCTTCGTTTTCACCTTTAAATAGACCCCTTATGGAATAAAAATCACACATAGGATCCCACAGAGAGGAGCTGAAGAGATGAAATGGGAATATGTTCCTAGCAAATACAAGCTGAGTATTTTTGAACACAAGTGTTATCTTTTCTATAGCTATGAAGAGGTATCATGCACCTAAAGGTGGACCCCTCCTTTTCTTCCTGCCTTTTCTTGAGGCCACTGTATATGATTTCCATCTTCATGATTTTCCACTTGATCTGATTCTGTAGGACTGTCCTGATTAGAAACAAAGAAGTAAACCTCGAAGTGGTAGCAAAGAGGAGGAGGAATCACCTGATTTGACTTTGCTTGTAGGGGCAGACTTAAGTGTCCTGGTCCGGCAACTGCATGATATTTTTCTCTTAGCGCTGGACTTGGGAATGCTGGTGGTAATCCCTGATCATCTGCCAGAGTCTCTCTTGGTCCACTCTTCTTCTCCCTTACCAATCCTTTCTTTTGTGATAGTAGGTTAGCAATTTTTAGATTTCCTCAAATTTACAGCAAATAATAGAGTCAGTCATGGAATGGTTTGGGTTGGAACAGATGCCCCTGCCATGGTCAGGGACACCTCAAAGACCATCTAACCTGGTCTTGAGCACAGTTCTCTAGGTAACTTGTTCTAGTCTCTCACCACCCTCACACTGAAGAATTTCTTTCTAAAACCTAATCTACACCTACCTCTGTCAGTTTAAATCCATTGTCTCTTGCCCTACCATCACATATCCTGTAACAAGCCCCTTACCAGCTCCCTTGTCAGCCCCCTTCAGGTACAGGAAGGCTGCTGTAATGTTTCCCCAGAGCCTCTCTTCTCCAGGGTGAAGACAAAAAAGAACTTCTGAGTGACAGTTTCAGTTCCATCCATTCACTGGCATCTGGTTCATACAGCTCTTCTGGTAAAATTGTTAGGTACCTTTTTAAAACAGATTGCTGTTTTGCCCCCTGTGGCACTGTTGGGTGGCTCTTACAGGATCCCTCTGACCAGATGGTGAGAAACCTCCTATTTGAGACTTTTATTCTCTTTCCACACTAGAGATGTGCTGAGTAAGATCTGGGAGGACCTTCCTTGATGAGAGCTTTTTGCATCTTCTTGAACACCTCAGGGCTGTGCAAAATGCATTAAATTTGTTATTGATTGATGTATGAGACACACCAGGGCTAGAGAGGAGGCTGTTACTCTCAGGGTAGTGTTGTGTGCCAGGGCCCACGGACCTCCACATTAAAGCCCCATGCCATACATATGATGCACTTGGTGGGCTTCATATAGTTTATCTCAGTGATTATCTCCTTCAAAACCCATAGTAAGGCATCATGATCTATAGAGGGCCAAGTGACTGCAAGACCTGTACCCTTACTCATGGTGAGACCACGGACACATCTCAGTTTAACTTGAGATGTAGCTGCCCTGTGGTTCTACTCTAAATCCCCCTTTCAAGCTCATAATTTCCAAGCAAGGACAAGTGCCCAGGCATCTCAACACAGCCTAGTAATTTTTATAGTATTAGAAGTACAAGATACAATTGTTAAGTCGTTGGAGGGACTCTGTATTATTCTTTCTTTATTCCATGAAAAAAGCAAACCTTATTCATATCTGTTACACTGGCAGTAGAGTGGTGCCTGCACACACAGAATCCATGTCCAACATCAGTTTCCACATACACAGCACAGTGTCTTGCCAGAAATGCAATGGAGGTATGATCTGGACAGCAGTTATCATACCTGCTTGTACAGTACTTCCAGAGAAATCAAAGAGTTAGACAAGTCAAACAACAGAGCTTCCCAAATAAAAAAAGTCCTTCCTTGTCCCACAAGCCACAGAGATGGCTTCTATTTAAAACCAGTCCTCACAAAACAGCACAAATTTTATCCTCAATGCTTGAAGCTCAAGTATTTACACAGGGAATTTAGACTCTTCACTTGTGGTTTTGGCAAAAGCTTCACACAAATGTTTTGCACTGGTGGTCTCTTAGCCATTTAAGATAAACGCCAAAATCAAATGCAGTCCTTGCAGACTGGAGCACTGGATGCTGTGCCAAGGATGAAGTATCCCCATTTGCCTCACATGTGTAGCTGTCAGATCAACACGCAGGCCTGGTTTCCAAACAGGGACTCTCAAGGTGGAGAGACTCCCTTGGAAAATGTTGCATGGTTAGAGTCAGAAAGAGCAGGGATAAATATTATTCCTTGCTGCCACAGTGTAGGTTCCTTTAGGAAATATTTTTTCTAGGGTTGGAGGGAACACATAAATATTTCTGCTTGCTGCCATGGTGTTTGCATCTATCCTCAAGGTGCACGCTCATGCACAGCCAGAAATGCCACCATTTAGAAAGAAAGCATTTGCCAGAAGGTACCCCACAATTAGCACACATATTTCCTGATCTAAATACAGGGGGAAACTGTGGTTTCTGATCTACCACTGTGCGGTAACTGTTGGCAAATGCCAACTTTTTAATGGCGACTGCTCCACCGCATATCTTCATTTAGAAATTGGCCTTGATTAGTAGCTACCCTTTAGTTAGTAACTAAGTGGAAGGAATAGTTTGAAATGGAGGCATTGGGATTCCCAGTGGATGGCAAGTGGTGCCATTCACTTAGCTTCCCTTTAAACTCTGCTGATTTGTGCCAGCCAAAAATGTGACTCCTACACGATTCTGTGTGTGTGTGTGTCTGTATTTGTGCAGGTGTATGTCGATATTTAAAACTTGTATCTTAGTTTTTCAAAGCCACAGAGTTCAGTTTGGACTAGTGCCAGGAGGAGCAAGCATTTCCAGTGGAGCAGGAGAAAACTCTTAAATTCAGCTTTTAAATGGCAGGTGATTCCTAGAGGGGTTAAAAATAAATAATAAGGTTGGAGGTTACAATATAATCTTTTAGCTACCAGAAAAAAGGTTGTTCCCTTCCTCGCAGGCTCAGTAGGGAATCAGCCTGCATAATCGGGGCATGCAAAATGCACAACTGGCTGCAGCTCAAGCAGGAAGGCAGCACATGGCCGCCAAGGCTTCCTTCTGGGAGCTCGGCTCCTGGCACCTCACTGAAGCCATTTGAGCTCTAAGTCAGCGCACTTTGTCCAGGCTGGTGTGTGGAGCCCGCTTCAGCGGTGGCTCGGCAAAAAGCCTGCCCAGTTTTGTGTCGGCTCAGTGCATTAACACAGCCATAAAACAATTATCCCCCTTTTGATTTGGTCCCTGAGCAAGCGCTGGTGGCGACGTCCGCCGCCTCTGGCTCTGCTCCGTGCCAGGGCAGGCCATCCCCCACCTTCACCCCCTTCGTGCCCACACAGGCCCTCAGCCTGGGTTTGCAGGTCCTCCAGGTCTCTTCTTATTCTTCCCCCCACCCAGAGTGAGCCCACCAGCCTTGGCTGGGCCCGGAGAGGGGTTCAGGCCAAGCGTGTTGTGTGTTAGGCAGCCAGCCCCCACTTCACTTGTTTGATGCCTCCTCTGTCCCTTCAAACTTAGATCCGACTGACAGTTTTTTCTATTGTTTTTTCTCCAGGGCCGTCCAGGCCTGCAAACCTGCCGGGGGCTCCCATAGCTGCCTCCTCCCACCCTCACACATCCGTGATCACGTCACCTCTCCGCGCACTGGCCTCCCTCCCGCCCTGCCTTAGCCTGCCCTGCTGTGGTGCACGTGCAGTCTCAGTTGGCGGGACTCAGACTGAGATTCAGACTGAGACGTCAGGCACATTTGGATGTCATTGTCAGTTGTCAGGTAATAGAAATACTTTTTTTTTGTTGCTATCTGAAGGTCAGTAGTGCTGCCAAGTGATGTCGTCTTTGCTGTGGGAGACCTGCCTTTGCTGGGTCGCATGGGGAAGGCAGAGAAAATGCCCTAAAACCCTCCACCCCCACTTCCCTTCCTCCTTCCCTCTCCACCCTGGAAGAGGATGGGGAGTGGGAAAAGGCATGCGTCTCCCTCCATTTCCTCATCCCTCCTCTCCTGCCTGCCCACCCTCAGTTGTCACCTGCGGCCACTGCTGGGCCGTTTGTGCCATGTTGTGAACAAATGTCTGAGACTCCTTGCAGAATGTGATACCCCAGTATCAAGATTTCATCTCTCTAGGCTGTTTATTTTAAGCTTAATTGGATAACATTTAACATCTGAGGTATTTTTATTTCCTTCTTTTTTGCCCTTCCTCTTCAGTCATTCATATTAAAGGCTCTCCTCCGCATCCATGTGCACGCAGGATGTATGTGCTCCGTGCTGTTTTCTCCCTTGCTTTGAGAAAATGCTCCTTGGTAACTCACCATGCGTCCCTGGCCTCTTACCCCATCATTTTTTCTTTTCCTTTATTCCTTTTGGATGCCTGACTTTTATCACCACGAGGAGGGGAAAGTGGTGTGAAAATGAAGGCACACCAGGCTAGCCAAAGGGAACACGGACATATTGTCACCAGACCCCATCATTTCAGACCCAGTGATCTCTTTGAAATCAGTGGGTGTTTCTGAGCATGGCTCAGTTGCAGGGCTTGGTCTATGCTGAACTGTGGGCTGGTGAGGTGAAAATGGGGAGGGTTTAAAAGAAAATACAGATGTGGCAAAATCCACAAATGTTTATGGACTCTCACTGTGGTGGGCCAAACCCCACAGCTCTCATTCATGATAATGTGCATGTAGTTTTAATAAGAGTTCCCTAAATGATGCTGGATAAATAAAGCGTGAGGACCAGAAGATTCAGAGAGACAGCAATGACTCTCTGGAGTAAAGCCTTTGGGAAATGGCTCCTCATTTCTCCCCTGAAACTGGCAAGGCTTTGTTGTGCTAGCTTTTCCTTCCACAAGCACTGGTACCACTTGTCTACAGTATACTGTATCTCACGTGAATGTTCCTGTACCTCTCTCATTGATGTAATAAAGTGAGATATAAAGTTTTGCAAGTAATTAAAAATTAGTATCTTGGGAACCCTGGGTCTTGAAAGATAAAACATTTTCAGGAGGAGTCTAAGAGTGCTCTGCAGGGTGCTCTGTAGATCCTGGGTGAAGCTCAGGGCACACAGAGAAGGCTGCCATGCTGCCTGGAAGATGCTCAGCCTGTACCCATCTGCCTCCACTGGTGCACAGGCTCTGGGCTTTGTAGCAGTGTGCTGTGTGGTGAGAGGCTATCAGTAAACCCAGAGTCTGGTTAAATTTTCTATCCAGGCTGCTGTGTGGCAGGGGATGCTGTTTTAACCAAATTCTGCTTCATCAGCCTCGGCAGACTGACCAACTGGCCTGAGATGGATATTGAGATAGGCTCTTGCAAATGGTAAGCATTGGATCAGAAAGTCAGAAAACTTCTCTTCCTTCTCTCCTCCCAGGAACCAGTAAACTAAACTGGAACTGGTCTCATGTTTTGCTGTCCTGTGTCTTCACTGGTGTAGTATGCACGTGCATGCCTTCAGGAGGAGGCATGTAGTTGTAACACTGAACTGGATACCCTGGTTTTCTCTTGCTTCTCATGCCAGCAGCTAGTGGGGAATAGAAGCAAGTACACCTAAAAATAGAAAAGGAAGGAAGGAATAACTTATTAAAGAATGTGGGGAAGGTGAGGCTTTTGTACTTTGCGTGCTTGGAGTTCTCACTTTGGAGTTCTGTGCTGTGAGTTTTCAGAATTGCCTGTTTGCTGGGAGAGCAATGCCAGCTCTGTGGAGAGGGAGACCTGTTATTGTGGCTTCCTGTAATTACTGCTGCAGTCTGCAACACTTAGAGAATAGGTTTTACCAAACTGCATGCTACATGTCTATGACAGTAGTTGGTCAAGGTCTGCTTGAAAGAAACATTTTCTTCCCTTGAAAAAAGAGATTATGTTCTACTTAACCCTTTCTTAGCTCCCATAGTATTCACTGTACGTGAGCCTAGGCATGGCTTAAACCTCCCAGTAAGGGTTATGGGGTCTTTCTGTGACCCAAATTGTTTTGTGGAAATGATAGAAAAGTGAGCTCTTTGTGTTGATTAATAATCTAGTGACAATCCTTGCATTGTGCCTGCTTTTTTAATATAGACATTTACAACAGTCACTTGCTCCAGCTTTAGAGATCAGCTTGTCTCTCTGACTTGATTAGCCTTTTATTCTGTCAGCCGTGTTCTTACTTCTGAGGAATTGGTTACTTCTTTGAACAAAAGCCATCAGCAGTTCCCACCTCCCCTCATCCTTCATCATTTCTTACCTTTCCTGTTTTTCAGCATTTATTTAATTCAGGACCTGGAGATTTTCCATGCAGTTCTCAAGCAGACTGCAACTCTGATGGCTTGAAGTTGCAGGTACTCCAAAATCTTTGCTGGACACTCACAAACCGGGCTCTCAAGAGTCCCTCACAGCAGTTTGTGCTGGAGAATCCAAATGTCTGGCTGCTGGTGGGATTTGGGGTGCACATGTGTGAAAACTGCATTTGGAAATCTCCGACCTAGATAAGAGTGATTGTCTGGGATGCTGAATAGTGTTCAGTCATGCACAGAGGAAGTCGTGCTGCCTCATCTAGAACTGTTAGTGATCTTTAGAAGACGTTCTGCTGATAGTTTCAATCACAGCAAATAGTGCTGGGAGGTCTGCTTGTATGTCCACTGTACTGCTCAGCCAGTGCTGATCGTGGTCCTCTCTGTCTTTGTTCAATTCTTTGTGTTCAAGGCACCCCAGGATGGGGAATTTACAAGTAAAGGTCCATGTTTTTTCATGTGATTTAAAAAAAACTCTGCCACCAGTTTAATCTCTCTCACTCTATTTATTTATTTATATATTTTGCCCCAGAAGCTTTTGTCAGTTGAATTGGGTTCTCCTGTTCAAATGTTTTTAGTGCCTATTTAACTAGAAGTTGGAATAGAGTAATGAAATTCACAGGGTTGTATAGCTTGGATCTAAAATATAAATGGGCAAAGCATTCATTTTGCTTTACCCCTTGCCAGATTAGGGTGCTTTTTTTGAGCCTGTTTTTTATTTCATTTCAATGAATTGCAACTGCTCAGAGTAACTGTAAAACACACACGGTTTTTTTTGCATAACAGAGACATGCAAATGATTGTTGAGAGACATAATTATGTAAAGAAAAGTATATGTCTGTGTGCATGCACACATACACCGCAATGCTTTTTGTGGGGCTATTTTTTCACAATACATCTTCATAAGGCTCTTTTTATGATGCTGATTTATTAATATTGTACATTAAGGCTTAAATTGTCAAAGCTGCCTAAGAGATTTGGATGCCCATTTCCCATTAAAGTTAACGAGAAATGAGCATTGAAAATCTCAGCACAGAAGTGCACGGCACTTTACAGCGTGTTCTCCAAAGAAAAGAGTCTCTGCCTTGAAGATACTGTGGTGCAAAAGCCTCAGGAAGAGGATCGTAATCAGCATAAGACAAAGGGGATTGTAGTGCCACGGAGAGTAATTTATCCCCTGTGCCTGCATTCAGATTATACCTGGTCCAAATTCTTTGGACCTGGGCCTAAGAGTGAGGGTTTTATATACACTGTAAAGATAATTAAATCTGTCCAATGCACATATATTCATCTAACTAGTGAAACTGCTTCCTTCCCACATGTAGGCTGATGGAAGGAGGTGGAAAGCAATTACGATACTTAGTTGCATGTATAAAAACAGCAAGTGGGCATGGACAGCAGTGATTAATGGACAGGGCTGTTAAATTTAAAGTCTAAAACAGAGGAAGGCATGGGGCCATATCTCGGAAGAGAGGAACAAGCTCCTGCTAATTCAAGGAATTAGCTGTGTTAGTCATTAGGACATTCTGAAAATCACAGTCATCTTGTAAAGTTAATATCAATTTACTTGGCTACTGAAATTCTACTTACTGCTTCATTTAACTAGTCTGGTCTTTTCTTGGCAGAGGTTAAGGTGACAGTAAAGATAAAAGCAGTCCCTGTAACTAAATCATAGATTTGAAAAGAATACTTTTTCCTCCATCTATTGTATCACCGTATTCATTTTATGTTGGTTTTATAACTGGAGTCAGCCAATGAGTAGAGGCTAGATTAGACCACCCTGCTGTAAAAAGCTTGATGCAATTAATGCAGTCTGTCTAGAAAGAAGTATTATTTCAAAAACTTTTATGTTAATGATATGGTATGCACTCGGCACATTTCTTACTTGAACAAGAAGCAAGCTTTTGTTCACTCCAGACTGGGTTTTATTAACACAGGAGGATCAATGGAAAACAAAACAGTAATCAGAGCAGAGAATACAAACTCATCCAGCAAAAACCTCCTAACTCATCATGTCCCAGGACAATGGCTGATACTCTACTCTTCATTTTTTGCTGAGTGGAGTCTCAAAAAACCCCAAAAAACAGGTACCAAAAAAAAAAAAATTCTCTTCAGCACTGTGTGCTTTTTTGAAAGGAGAAAGAAGAATTTGGTATTAAGTGTTATAGGACAGACAAAGGTCTATAGTTTCCCTGAGACCCTTTATAAATGTATCTTTTCATTTTGCTGGATAAAGAAGAGGTTTGCATAAAATACTGGCTAACATTCAGGAAAGATATCCCTATGAGTCATGGTTATGTGTATTTATTTATTTTAGTGAAATATTTAATGCATTCTATAGTAGAATTGACTTTGTGGACAGTACTTACAGAGTGCAGGGATGTGTGAAAGATGTATACACTAAAAAGAGTAATGCATCAGTCTGAGTGCATGCATCCATCTTTACACCTATCTATCAATCTCTGTGTTCATTCGTCTATCCAAGTATTAAAATCATATGTGACCTGCTGTCTATGCAGCTCCCTGTCTCACTAGATATTAAAATCAGATCCAAACTCAAAATAGGTGATCTAACACAGACTGGTTTTTTGACTGAATGGTGTGTTTGTCAAGAGGCAGCAAAGAGACCTTAAAATTGCAAAGAGGTGACTAAAATGAGGGTGCTGCACGGGGCAGGGTCGCTGGCAATGTGAGCGTGGCTGTGGCTTTGTTCTAGACAGATGGCTGATCACTATAACTTTGTAAATCCTAATTATGTCAAGTTAAGAACCAGCAGGAGCAATAGTGATATTTAAAGGTGCTTTAAAGCGGATGTTTGCCGTTTCCAGACATCCTAGGAAAAAAAAGCCCTTAATTGTGATATTAATGGGTGGAACTGAATCTGGTAATCTTGGGACCAGAAGGTTCAAGGCAATGTTGCCTGCAGTAAGGACAATGGTTCCAACATTGAGAGAGTTAACTCAATCGCATACCACTACACCGAGCCCGAGAGTCTGAACTCTTCAAACGCTCCAAATGGAGAGCTAAATCAAAGAATCCTGTTTCAAATCCATCCAAGATGTTGCTGTTTTTCTCCTCTGACAGGAGAAGCATTTGGAAGTGCAGTTTCTTTCTTTTTTTATAGCTGTCTTAAAAAGGAGTTTGGATGTTTAGCACAGCTGGTGCTCATTACATTATGCACTATCAATAAAATAGCATGTGTAATTAATTTTTAATGCAGTGCTGTATGCAGCGCTTTAAAGCAGTTACTGTATGGGGAGAGCCGACACCGGTCACTGACATCAGAAATATTGAAATAGAGGGCTAGATTTTGCATTTTTAAAGGATGTATGTGAGAGTGGGGGAAGGGTAATTCCCAGCCAGCAATTCTCTAGCCACAATCAAATTTAAAAATATAGGAACAAGATAGATGAAGGCGATTTTATAATTTGCTTATTGGAATGAATTAATTTTTGCTCTTTTGGAGTTTGCTGAGTGATGGCTGGATTAAGGGAGGTGACTTCAGAGTATAGGTAAGGACCAGGGGAGCACACAGCAGCAGATCCATATTTGTTAAAGCACAAACAGGCTGTGGTGGTATCAGGTGGGAGATGAGGCAAAAAGGGAGCTTATGGGAAAGCAAGGAAGGGACATTTCTGTTCTATCTCACTGAACAGGTTATTTTTCATTACAGGGCTTCTTTCTTGTGTCTTGTTTCTCCCATTAGTAATAACCCAATTTTTTTCCCCTTGATCCGCTTGAACATTTGAAAGTACTGGTACTTTGGAAGGGAGAGAGTAGCTTGGTTACAAGGAGGCACCATTGATGACATGGTTTGTGCTGCTCTGACAGAAGACCCAAATTAGGGTCTTTTTGCATGGCAGTACTTTCCACAACACACCAGCATAAGTGAAGACTGCTTTAATTAGGCACAATAGGAAAGATTTGAGCACCATCATGACTCTCAGCAGCCATTATGTCCAGAGACATCTTTGTTGACTGAAGGAGGAGCAGACCTCTTTTTGGAGTTGTAGTGTGGTGTGTGTCCATGCTCAGCAAAGGCACGGGAATGGCGTTCATGCTTCTGCAGCAGAGTAACTGTCAGGGATGGTTTGCAGGATGAGACCAGCCTCTTCCCTGCTGTTTTCCCATCCATTTTCAGACAGTTGAATGCCTCTTGGTGAACATTTCCTAAAAAGAGAAGAAATCAACTGCAGGAAGATAAGGAAGGAAGCAATCACCTAAAAAGCGACAAAATTAGGGGTGGTGCTTGTCAGGTGCCTTGCCTTTTGGTTGGGCAATGCACCAGCTTCCTAAAAGCTGATTTTTTTTTTTTAATTCATGTGCACAAGGCATAAATGTTTGTAATTATTCTTTCTTTCTCTCAGCAAATTGCCATTCATTTGTACATAACATATGCTAAACAGTTCACTTGTACAGCCTCACCTGGCATATTCAGGATGGAGTTTTCCTCCTGCCCCTTCAGCAGTAGCTTTTTGTCATCACTTTTCTTCTCGCTTTCTGTCAGATTCATGCGGATGTGTTTGTGTGTCTGAGCCAGGAAGTGAATTGGCCCGTTCAGTTTGTGAGAACAGAGATAAATCTCTCGTGCACAAATATAATGCTCAGTGTCAAAGGAAGTAGAGCAAGCTATGGTGTATGGCGTAGGTAGTTGTGATGAGAACTGCTCTTTAGTTCAGAAGCCAGAGTAGGAAAGGTGGAAGGAACAATGAGGTGTTGTACATTTTGTAGTGAAATCACTTAATTTTATTTTATTTGTTTTAGAGGAATTGCATCATTTATTCCTGGGGTGGCTCAGGTTTAGGCCAGAGAACTGCAAAAAAATTACCATATGTCCCTTCAGAGCTAATTCAGAGGACCTCTACTCTTTTGCTTTCTGAGTGCTTCATCAAAATAAATGAAAGGAAGGATTCTATGCTCAGATGGGATGCTTTATGTTCCGAATCGGATTTGAGTCAAAGAAGCCATGCTGATGCATCTTGTGTGTGCCCCACTGGGTTCTTGTGTTCTGCACGTTGGTCCTTCTTTCCACTGAGCAGTAAACAGATGAGCAGCTATTAGCAACATACCTTTTTATGGTGTTTGCCTTCTTTTGGACAGGCTTTTTCCAAGCATTTTTGCAGTACATACATAAAACTGGTAGGCTGGTGTATGGTACATGCCATTGGTATCTTTATTTTCCTTTTGGTTTTGTCCTTAATCAAGCCATTTCTTTGGGCTCTTGTTCCAGCTAACGGAGCTTGCCCTAGCACAGGGTGGGTAAGCCAGCTTCAGTGAGACACTAAAACATGCACTTGGAAGGAAGCAGGCAAAAATCCCACATAGAGAAGGCTTGCATTTTTTATGAATTCAGCTGTATGAGTCAGAGGTCCTGGGACTTCAGGAATGAGGTTAATGCAGGCACTAAGCAAGGAGATGGGGAGACAGTCACTGGAACTGTGCTGTGAAATGGTGCTTTCTAAATTACTGTCTTTGCTATTAATATAAAGGGCCTCTGGTTAGAGAAGAGCTCATTTGCACAACATACCTGCAGCTTTAATTCTTGTTTAAACATCACCTGGGTATTTGAATCCAACTGTAAATGTATTATTTTCAGTACATCCCCTTGGCAATGTGAGAGGAGCATCCCATCCTTCCTGTGTGCCAGGCTGTCTCCTTACATGTCCTGTATTGACCTAGATTACTTCACGTGAGACAGGGATCTAAACCTGATCCTTACCTCTCTTCCATGGCTGCGTGACAAACGTGGAGCTCCCAGGGTGTGCTGTACCATGCCAACAGTCCACTGAGAGATGGGTTAGGGGCTGCCTAGGGATGCTTGGCTGAGCATCTTCCTGTGAGGTGTTTTCTGAGTTCAGTGGTGTTATGCTGTTGCCAGCTGTGAACATGATCTGTGGAATTTCAGGATGTATAGAGATTTAAGTAAGAGTCAGAATGTTTTGGGAAAATACATATAATTTAAAACTGTCCATGGTGATGAGAGTAAAACCCCAAAATTCATGGAATCTTGTAAGGTCTCAGTATAGCATCAGTGCCTTCTGCCTGCAGGGGAATTATTGTTTTCAGTTTGCATCTTTTAACAGAGTTTTTGGTTATTTTTTTCATCCTTTCTGGTTGAATAGGGAGAGAGTAAGTTAATTTAATATGGTGCAGACAGGCTTATAATGTGAACTATGTCCAAAAATTAGATCTGAATGTTCATGGATTGATTAATCCAAATCCTTTATAAAAATGTGTGAACTGTTGATTAAACTGGGAACAGAACCATTGTGGACATACAGTGAGTACAAAACTAGTGAGTAACTTTGCCTTCCTGTAAAACCTAATTCAAAACCCATCAATCTTTCTGTATTTTTATTGTTTTCTCTTCAAATTGAACTAATTTCTCTACTGTAAATTTGAGGTAGAATCTTAAAAGCTCCACAGTATATTGAAAGTGAAAACACTTCACTAATATTATCAATAGATACATATAATAGTTGTAAAACAATCCTGTGAGATTGCTATAAACTCCTTCCCCAATTTCCTTCACACTTTTCCTGCCCATTTTCCGTGAAGAGTGCTGTGAAAGCTGCATCCATGCTGCCCCTGCCTCTATCACCACTGTCACTGTTCATTAGTGCAGTTGAGTACACTCATAAATGTCTGAGCTCTTCCCATATTTAGAGCTCTCTAGCCAGCAAATCTTCCCTTCTGCTCTTCCTTTTTGAGAAAAAACACAGCGGTCAGGGTTTGAGGTGGGCACTTGAGATATAATTTTAATTCAGTGACCTGGTATCATCCAGAGCTGTAAGGGAGAGCAAGAGTGTGGGAGATAGTACCATCATTGCTTAAATAATCTGCTCCTTGCCCTTCCTGTCTAAGTTTGTCAGGCTGTATCTTGTGATTGTAAACGGAGATTTCTTAAATTTGTATTCTCCTTAATAGGTAAAGATGAGCGAAAGCTGTTTTTCACTTTCTCCTCACTCTCTTTTCACAGATGTCTTTGCTCTCTGGGACTGGCTGGCACTGCTGGGGAGGTATTTCCCAGGGGATTTCATTGCCCCAGGGTTAGATTTCTCCATCTACACAGCAGCATGGAGCTGGGTTGCATATAGCTCCCTCCCAGCAAGTCTCAGTGAGTCACCATCCTGCTTGCTGGCTGTCTGATGAGAACAGGATGCTCTGTCCCAGGCCACCCTGTCCATGGAGCTTCTGCCCATCTGCACCTTTCCCTTTCCCTAATCTGCCCTAGACATTAATATTTCTTTCTTATTTTATATATAACATTTCAGTTTTTCTATCAGGTAGGTCCTTCATTCACTGCTGTCACTGCCAGTGGTCCCTGAAGTCATTACAACACTTTTTTTCTAAAACACAAGTCCAAAGTGAAATTGTTCTTTTTAGCAGTCTTTTTTTTTTTTTAACTTCACATTTTTTAAAATGGAAATGACTGCTGAAAATAAACACAGTGTTCAATGTACAGACTTACTGAGCCAGCATGAATTTTCTTAATAAGCTGGGGTATATGTGTGTGCGTGCACGTGTGTGTTTTCCCCCCTTAAACCTTGGAATAAGAGTGCTGTCTCTTTAAATCCTAACTCAAACTTTACTGGCGATTTTACAGAGCCTGGTTTCATTTATAGTGGAGCCAGACTTGCTGTGTGAGAGCCGTCCGCATGCTGGAATTAGTCTTAAGCTCGCTTCTGTGGCGTTGCCAAATTCCATGTTTGTGTTTTATTTAGAATTCTTTTCACGGCCAGTCGAATCTGTTCAGGCACACATAGGCAGTGTTGCGCCCCATGGAGAAAATAAGCAAGTTTGCGTTTTCTTTGGCATAGGCCATGGCCACAAAAGACTGCGGTCTAAAGAAACATTTTTTAAAAGCTATTTTAACCCATAACAGATGTATAAAGTAGGCACACACATGCCAGCTTCCTTAGTTTTAATTAAAAAATAATTATGGCTTTAATGGGATGCTAGTGACAAATTTGGATGAATGGTGGGTGACATTATCTCAAGGCTTGCTTCAACTTATAAATTAGTGCGTTTCTCTTGGCCAGTGGTACAGATGAAATTAAATGAAGAAGCAGATTAATATTTCTTAAAGTTACATTGAACCAAATGAAAAATCCAATCAAATAAAAAAAAGTGGTCCCTTCCTCCATCTCTTCCTCAGATCTCCATTTGCATGAGATCACAGAACACAGAGGAAAGGCTATTTTCTCTGGTTGATAATTGATCTGGCCGACGATAAACTGGACTTAGGTTTTGAAGGTGCCTATCCCTTTCATAATTTTGCATTGGTAGCCATATTGCCAAATTACTGTGATTAATATCAGCAGGTGCTTCCATTTATAACCACATCTAACCAGCTAACACGGTACCTTCAAGCCAGGAAGTCTTAAATATAAACCCAACCCTACATCTTGCATGTTGCAATGGTTCTCTCTCCACACCTTGGCTAACTGGTGGTGATGCTGGCTGTGATTTCTCACTTCTTTAGGCTATTTTCAATTTGGGGCTTTTAAGGCTCACCAGAACTGGGCTAGATGCACAGGCTTGCACAGGTAGCAACAGTTTACATTTATGAAGAAATAAACAAAGGAGTAATAAACATGTAACGAGCTAACCCCAGATGGTATCTCTGCTGTTATTAGTCAGGTGTATGTAGAGTTCAGGAACAGAGATTGAAAGATCAGCATGAGTAGCTCTGGATATTGAAGGAGAGGTTGGATGCACTCACTGGAAAACATGTCTTCCTCCTTCCCATGCATCCCACCCATGGACACCCTGAACAGATGCTGAGAACAAAGGCGATAAAGCAGCACAGCTTTTCAAGGCATGCAGTAGAATCACATTTCCTCCAGACCTGCTTGTCCCACCCTAGTGCTCTCCAGCAGCAAAGGCAGCCCAGCGTGGGATGGGGCTTTCTGGATGAGAGCAGATGATCGGCTTTATGATCTATGGCACCAGCAGATGAGGATCATTTTGGTTTTGGATGGCAAAACCCTGTTTCCTGTTCTCCAACATATTCTTTCATGAAACTTCTCATCTGCTTAACATTGAACACCCATTGTAAAAGACAACGCTGGAATGCTGCTGCTACATGTAATCTAGATGGTGGGAACTCTTCTTCACTTGGGCAGCACTAGTTTTTCTCTAATGAACATGTTGAAATATTTCCTTAGTAAAAAATAAAACCAGCTTTTGGAAAAAAACAGATTAAGGAAAGAGAGAGAGAGAGAGTATCAGGTGCTTGGTGGATGGCTGTGCACCTTTCCCATGATCAGTCCATTCATCTTGTGGCTTACAAATGTTTTGCTACAAATTACCATGCAAATGTGGCAGAGTCCCCCACCTTGCTTGCTTAAAGCTATCTGCTGTGTTAAGCTGGGGAAATCCAGCAAGAGGAAGCTTCTCTGCTTGGTTTGAGCCAAATCTGTAGAATTTGAGCTCTTCAGGGCAATCCATTTGATCCCTCAGGGATGGCAGTGTCTCCTCTTGGTGTGCAGGATGTCCATTGCCTGAAGCTGAACCAAGCCAATCTCTCTAAAGATAGAATTCTCCTAGGCTTTGTTTAACTGTAGGAAAAGAAAGATTTTCCTTTGTCAATTGAATGAGAATTTCTGTGGTAACATTTCCCTGAGCTTGAATTCCTCATGAGTGAAAATGAAGCTCCAGCATTAAAAACATGAGTCATGCAGTGCACATGAGACTAATTTTTGCATTCCTGGAATTTTTGGAAGGGAAACATTACATTCATGATAATCCTTTCAATTATACCTTATTGCTAAAATAATCCATAAGGCATTCTGCAGTAGAGCCCTCTGCTATTTGGTTACAGTTCAGGCTTTGAAAATAGCACCTGAAAGCTTTTAGACTCCTGTGTGTCAGTATCTTAATTTTCTTTTTATGTTGATGCACACAGGATGGTCTGCCATCCTTTTTATTTACTCCTTAGGATTTTTTTTGTTTAATAAATAAGGCTAATTTGATTTGTTCTGATCTGTCTCAAGTATCTAATTGCTGCTGTAGAGAATGATTAATGTCCAGTTGAAAGGATTCCATATCTATAAATGAGAAGTGAAAGCAGATGTTAGTTTGATGAACGTGTGCTGCCCATTCCTTGCCTGCACTGTCTCAGAGAGAAAGCTGCTGAGAGACTGCTATCTATCAAAAGAGAGATGTTAGATGCCAAACACAGTTCAGAGTCACATACCTATCATGAGCAGAGTGAACAGGTAGTAACTAAAATATCCCAGGTAGGTTTTTCTCTGCTTGTGAAATATCTATACACAAGACAGTGTTATCTTCAAATGGTCAGAAGTACTTGACAAACTCCAGTTCAGGGGGAGGCACTGTGAATTGATGACAAGAAGGACTTTGTCTCTGAGTTTTCACTCAGGGAGTAGTGCTGCTATATTGTCCAAGTGCTGGTAAGTTCAGTTTCTAGTGCATTGTGTGCACAGTGCTGATTCTGAAGTTAACTCCAGCCCTGAAAAACCACCCGACAAAACCAAACCAAAGCTGATACTGGTGTCTTTGCTGTTGGTGGTCTGGCTAGGTGCTCAGGCATTTCTGGCAAGCCAGGCCAAATGCTTTTCAGAGTTTGCTAGCTTGAGCTCATGCAGATCTGTGGAGAGCAGACAGCAAAAGACTGAAAATACCTGGGCACAAGATCAAGTTTTGTATCATCCAGGCAACTTTGACGTGCACTGCACACAGTAAGTGCAACAGCTTTTTAGAAAAAAGCAGGTACAGACAGATTTTTTTTGCATGGGCCCTTGAGTTTAGTAAAGATACTTTACAGCCCTTTCACAAGCTGTGCTCTCTTGAGTTCCCTGGGCTGCTGGAGTTCACCTTCCTAGCCACTGTGTAAGAGCAGGTTAGTGGCCAGTGCACAGAGGAGGAGACATTTTGGCCAAGGGCAGGAAATTCTGATAATGCAGTAGGACGGTGAGTGTTTCCAAAAAAACAGAGAGTGCTTTCTTTGTAAAGCCTCTTTTAAAAATATTCCCAGTAGTTTTAAAATGCTCACCAGTATTAACTGTGAGCTATAGAGAAAACATAACAGATTTAGTGATTTAGTCACTTTGATTTTTGTGTGTGTGTGTGTGTGTGAAATAGCTTTGGCATTTTTACTGTTTGTTAAATTGCTATTCAGGTAATGTCTGTGACAAGAAAACTATTTCACAGATGGACAAACGGAGATGTAAAGACCAACATAACTCTTCCTTGATGTCGATAAATCAGGCTGACCTGGGATGTGTGTATGGCAGGAAAGAGAGAGAGGAGGGGAGACGGAGGATTTGGAGAGAGAGGAGGACAGGATTTGGAGAAAGGATTTGGAGTCGTGGAGGAGGACAGGTACTGGCATCCCAGAGCTCTGTCTTATGTCAGCTTTTGTACTGTAGTCATGTCAAAATTACAGCAAAAAAGAGTACTTCCAGTATGGTCTCCTGTTCCCCTGGAACCTCAGTGGAGCTCTACATACAGCAGCCAGGTGATAACAGAGAAGAGACTCTTTTTCAAGCTGTTTTTTTCATTTGGGATGTAACTATAAAAACAATAATTCCAAATATAACTATTTATGTTTTGTTTGTTTGTTTGTTTTTAAGACAGTACCGATCTGAGCAGTGAGACTTTTTCAGTTAAAGTAACTATACTTTACTGGTGTAAAACCTGGCCATTCAGATTGCTCTTGATGACTTTCCCTGACTAATATCTACCTGATTCTGCTATGATGTCAACAATTTCCAGCTGATATATCTTAGAAATGACTGGAAAACAGAAAGTAGACCAAAATAAAGTAAATGGTAACTTTCTCCCTATTAGGTAGGACATACTTTCCAGTTACTAAAAAATGAGATCTTTTTGTCTTCCTTTACTTCTCTTACTTTCTCCACCCTCTTCTTAGCTTTTATTTTCTTATAGGGAGGAAATGGAATTGGTGCACATATGACTATCCTAAATTAAGCTAGTGAGTTACTCATGTTGCTGATATCATTATTGGTCACCCTGTAGTGCATGGCAAACTTCATTTATTTGGAGAAGAGTCAGGACTGAAGTCAAGAGATGGAGCACAGCTGACCATGCAGTCAGCAATATATGTTGCAATTTCTTTTTATCTGGTCTCCTGTCTGATTGCTCCTACATCTTGGTGTGGAGTACAAGAAAATATCTTTAAGAAAAGGGAGATACCTTTTATAACATGGTGACTCCTCATCGCAATGAACTCAGCCTGCAGAATGAGCTGTGAGTGTGTAATTTTTGCGGGACAGGGCTTGTCTGCAGTATTTTATTGTTTCTGGAAGTGGTCACTTGAGCAAGTACACATGTGCTATGAGTAAGTATTGGTTTTCTCTGGCTGCTTCTTAGCAGATTTTCCTCTGAATAAAGGTGTGCCTGGCCCTGGGCAAATTGTGGAACTCCCTCATGTTGACAGTGGGAAGGTGTAATAGGGTTGGGAACTTCACATGTGCTCATAGCTCAGTTCACACCTCAGGCTTAGCATCAGGAATCTCATGTTTGCTCTGCATGGACAAATACTCTGTTGGCCTTACACAACTGCAGGCATGGCTGTAAGGTTTAATCATGCATCTAAAATGAAAGGAAAACACCGCACAGGGAGTGTTCCTTGGAAAATGCAGCTTTAGGAGTCCAACAACAGGCTCTCTTTACACATGGGAGAAAATAGAACATTTTTGTCTAGGCATCCCCAGTGATCCCAATGTAAGGACCCTGTATCTGGTTAAAATAGGAAAATCCAAGTTGAAAAACATTGTGAGAGAATTTACTGTGTTCTTTTATTGTTGTCCAGTGCAAAGCTTTGATAGGAGAAGAAGATTCTTGCATTTCCTGTTCTATTCCCTATAATTTGGGAAATCTATATCCAAGCCTTTGCTGAATTTTCCCCGTGGTCTTGGAAAAGTTCTTTGATTTCTCCATGGGAAGCCTCCCACTTCCCTAAGGAATTCCAACTCTGCACTCTTGGATGGGCATATTATGAGGATAAAGATGTGGAAGTTTCTGAGGTGCTCAAATACTAAAATAAATAAAAGCTACTGAAGTATATAAAAGGAGTGCAAATAATTTAGGCCATTTTTTGATGAATTGCTTGTCCAGGGTTTTATTGGATGTGGTGTAAATGAGTCTGAGGGCCATTGATAGTGATTGATGTTTATCCAACTGTTACTGTGTTTAAAATAGTCACAAATATATAAGAGGTACTGCTGTTACTCCTCTCTGTGGAAACAGTGGATGAAATTGTGCTCTCAGGTACAGCAGCTCAAGACCATTGCAAATTAAGCCACTGGAAATCAATGGGGTTGCACATTTGTAACTGAGATCGGAATTTGCCTTGGCCGTGCGAGGTGTTCTGTGTGTTAATTCTTGCATCTGAAACTGGAAGAAATGGCTTTTTTATTACAGCGGTGCTTGAAGAGACCCCAGGAAAGTAAGATGTATATATTAGAGGCTGCCAACAGCTAGTGGCAGTTTCGGCCTAATAAACTGGAAGTAAATAACTTGGTGATTAGCTGGAATTGGCAGGCCACTTAAACACAGCACTGACTGGTTACATGGTTTTCCCTGTTCACACCTTAATACTATGTAACAGCATGGATGGATGCCTGGAGGATAGATAGCCCTTAGAAAAACTTGTTCTGAATCTTGACACTTCTATTCGTAAATAATCTTAATGATAAAAACAACAACAGCAACAACAACAACAATAACAAGAAGTACTTAGCTAGAACTTTTCATTCCAAGGAGCTCAGAGCACTTCTAATTTGAAGAGTGAGCAAACAATAAACAGTGAAATCCAAGTCATTACAGGAGGGGTAGTTTTGTAGTTCAAGGATGAACTAGGAAGACAGTGATAACTGGGTTTTCTTGCTGCTGCCCCCACCACACCATCTCTCTGTGAGCTGTGGCTGCAGTGGGGATGTATGAGGCTTAATCTCAGGCAAACAGTTTTGTGGATAAAGCAAGCAGTGCAAGAACCTTAACAGGATTATTGTGAATAGACTTGTATGTTCAGAGAAATTGAACCCATGGAGATCCGCTCTAAGAAGAAATATGATCAAATAGTGAGGGAATAAATGAACTCTTTCAGGGCAGGACAGAGATGAAGTCCATGGAAGTTATTTGGAGAATCAGTTGCTATTGATTCATGAAGCACTAGGTCAGGTTGCTTGCCCCCGACTGCCGTTAAGTTGTATTTCAGGAGACAACAGGGCATTTTGGCAAGGGCAGTAAGAAAAAGTCTGGCACAGTCCATTCATTTTTACAACTGCCATGCTTTTGTCTCACTTCTCTCACTTACATCTTTTGTACCATAAGGGAAGATTCTGATGCAGTTGTCATTTGCCACCTTTCTGAATCCTGCTTTATGTTCTAATGCACAGGCTTGCTTTAACATTTGGTTTCTCTACTGTATTACTTTACTTTTTTATTTGTAGTCCTGAAGTTTCTGCTGCAAGGAGGAATTATCCTCCTCTGTGCAATAAAATGGTCAGGCTGGGTTAGCATTGTGTTCCCAAAGAGAAAGGATAAAAAATACTCAAATCATGCCAGGTTCCCTTGCAGAATTAATACTTACAATATTGTGTCATTCCTGCAGCCTCTTTTTTTTTCAGTTACCCATCCCTCTTAGTCATATCATTAGTCATTATTTTTGGAAAGGGGTGTAGCAATCTGGTTTGATTGGAAAGCAGTAGGGTAAAGTGTCCAGCTTTGTTACTTATAGTGGTCATCATGCTGACATGTAGATTTCTAAGGGTTTAGGCTGTAGGTCAGAAAGTGTACTACTGGTTCTTGATTGCCCTGCTCTCTGGAGTATAGAATTTTGGTGGTTTAGAAGCAGAGCGATAATCCTTAAAAATGCTGCAACTTGCCTGAGATTGTGTAGCATAGTTCATCTTTGTGGTTTCTTCTAATCAGCCCTCACAGGTGTGTATGACCATTTTACAGCCAGGGAAAAAACCAGAGGGCTTGGGCACAAGCTTGGTTAATAAGTTCCCAGCCTCTAGAAATCTGGTCTGATCACGTTGCTACATGAACAAAAGGCATAAAATGAATTTACTGTTGAAAGTGGTTTGCTTTGGGTTTGGATTAGGCCCATAATCCAGGTCAGCAGTCACCAAATTATCTTGCAGAAGGTAAGAGTATTTTGGCCCAAGATAGTCAGAATTGAAATGCATGACAGTTGTACATCTACAATTCTTGCTTAGACATGGAGATAACTGGAACATTTTGGATCAAATCATAGGTTTTAACTTTTACTGTAATTGAGAACATGAGAAATAAAATTAAAAAAAATAAAGGGGGGGGACCTGAAAGATTTAAATGCAATTAATTTTATTTTGTTGAGATTAAATGCTTAATACCTGGAGCTGCTAAGAAGGCTAAGAAGCCAGGGCTGGCTCTGGAGTGTGAGTCTCCAGGTTTTGAAGAAGCCAAGAATCCATAATGGCTGCTTTATGTGAGTTTTCTTCATTTCTTCACCCTCCTGGGCGAGAGTCAGGTCTGTGTGAAGGTAGGTGTGCTCAGTGTTTTGCAAGCAGACATGAGCTTGCTCTGCCCATGCTTGAAGCCAACTGGAGCCCAGCCAAGCCCAAGCGGAAGCTGTACAGCTGCCTGAGTGAGGATGTCGAGCCCCAGCCCCGTTCCTCTGCAGGGCTGCAGCTCAGGTTTGGGGTTGTACTAACCACAGCTACAGGTCCTCTGCATTGGTGCTGGCTTGTGCCTGGCCAGGCTGGAGTGCAGGCAGGGGGAGCCTTTGTCAGCCTGCCAGGTGCCATGTAGACATACCCTTCCTCACCCTAGGTAGCAGTTTCTCAGGCACTTAATTTTTGTTGAAGTCAGCATGAGCAAACACGTTAGTCATCTTGAGTAGGGGTTGCCAAAGGAGGTCCTTTGTGTAACACATGGATTTAGCAATGTGGGCACTGACTTTGCATTAGTAATATTTGGTCTGCTCTTTCCCAGGCCTTTCCATTTTCTTGGTCACTGTCAACCCCCTTTCCTGCTGGCTGCTCCAGCTCTGTAATTGCATGTGACTGCAGTGATACAATTGTCAGCCCTGAAGAAGTCTCTAGATTTTATTGCTACCCTCCCTCAGGCGATGCAGTTTACCACCAGTCCTGAGAGGCTGGTTTGGAGTCTCTTGAAGTTGTTGAGATCTCGATAGTGCTTTATGGTGATATTGCCCTCTCTCCTCACCTTGAAGAAGGGAGTGGTGATTTAGCCAGAAGCGAACAAGTGACTTCAGCAAGCTGGTGCTTCTTCCCTAGGGAGTATAATAAAAGTTTCACCCTACAGGGTACAAACTATGCTTTGCCAAGTAAAAACAAAGAGTAAAGAAGAAATTGGTGTTGGCTCGTGTTTCCAAGTTGTCTGAGCTTTGTAATTCAAGGAATTGTAGATGTATATTTTATGTTTCCTATCTGTTACTAATTCATTAATATTCCTTCCTTGGCTTCTTGCTGTGGAAACCTGTACTTCATAGTGGTAAAAAAGCTTGAAATTGCCCAGAAAAATTAATCTTCTTTCGCTTTTTCAGGTATTAGCAGTAGTGTCCTGAAAAAACCCCATATGATCTACGTATGAAACTGTGGTCTGTTAAACCCACCAGAAACTTCATGGTGACTTCTGTCGGTTTTTCATAAGGATTTGCATCCTAAGAATTGAAAATAGCAAATGTTCACCTAGCAAAATTATTAAAGTCTGAAACTGAGGGGTTTTCCCTACTGGAATGAAATCCAAATGTAGAGATTTCTGAGAAATTAAGCTTTGTTCTCAGTTGGTTAGGTGAGCACGCAGTATTTTATATCTGACGACTTCTGGTTAAGTCCCAATAGTATTTCAGCATTTTTCTCTCACGTGATTTGTAGTCTGAAAACTAGAGTTGAATATGGGGCTCAGGACCACTTAGCTACTTCCTCTCTCAGTCTTTCTGAAGTGAAACTTCACTGAAACTCAGCTCTTGATGCAGTTCATATTAGCTGTCAAGAATCTTCGGTAAAAATGTTCTGAGCAGCTCTAGTTCATTGTCTTCTAACTTGTTTTAACTTTAACCATGGTCAGATCTGTAAGATAGGATGTGTGGTGTAGGATCTGAAAAGAAGTGGGCTTTACATGTTGACTAAATTGCTTGGCTGGTATGATTATCATCAAAGAGCTTTTTTAATGTGATAGACATAAGAAAAGCCTTCCAATTGTCTCCTCCATGTCCCGAGTATCCCAGCTAGATTACAAATAGGATATGAAAGTCCAGGCATGGGTCACTCAGCCCTGGGGTATTATGGATGCCCTTTTAGATCTGTGTGGGAAGCAGTGGAAACACCTTGTAGGGTGGATGCACTTCACAGTTGGAGAGAGGTAACCCAGTTTGTCAGCTATCACAAAACACTCATTTCATTTCCATTGCTACAGTTTTGTCTAGAAGTGTTCAAGCCCTGCAGGGTCCAGTTCACAAGGTTTATGTGAACTGAACCTTGCTCTCAGGTTGAGGAAGGGTGGGTGGAGAAACAAGCCTTTCAAGATTGCTTAGAGGGATGAATCTGAGAAATTCACACCTTCAGAACTCCTCATCATCTTCCTCTACTCACATGAACACTGAGCCCTTTTGTACTCTTCTCAGGACTTCGAAGTGATCCTGGTAATATTTTCTCTCTACTTGTGTTTCTGTCTTTCTTTGCTGAGTCACTCACACACTGTACAGTGCTTTCCTTCGAGGCCCCGGGTGCTGTCACTAATTAGCCCCTGCATTGCTATAATGTGCATTCAGGATCTGCCCCATGCTGTAGGTTACCTCGCTGGTGATTTGATCTTCTCTTGGTAATTCACATGTGGAATCTGTTTCTCTACCCACATCTATGAGAAGTGTGGGTTATATTTTGTAGAAAATACAGTAGGATACAGTTCTGCTCAAGCTACTGAGAATACTGACCATTGTTATATTGTGGCTCATTAGGGTTAATTGCAGCAGGATCCATCCAGGCGAAAAAACCTCAGCCTAAAATCCAGTAGGCAAAATCTTATTAATGTTGCATACCCTTGATGTGGCACATGCGAGGACTAAGTAGCATTTTTAACTCACAGCCGTGCCCCTATCAGTGTCCCCTTCTATAACATTAATAATAATTCCCAAATTCATTTCAGTGTTTTGGCTGTTTTCTGTTCTTGCTTACATCCAGTTGATTACCGGGAATTAAATTCTTGTAATGGCAAAACATCTCAAAGATGAGATAATAAAATAACAGGATTTTGTGTATGCTTCTAATTACCTAAATGAGTTTATATATTTTTACTTTGGCTGTAGAGATGTTTTAATGTGGCTCCTCAACTTGGCACAAAGTAACTCCCTTTCTTGCTACTTCCTGTAGGTATCCTAGGAAGAAATAATCCAAACCTGTAGAGTGTTTTACCTGCATGGTCCAGCTCACTTTTCTCACAGTGACAGAATAATTTCTCTGTTTAAGTGCAGTACAGAACATGTGGCTTAGAACATGTGGATTTTGGTGAAAGACAAAGAGATCCCCTCTCCCTTGATGCTAAAAATAGCAGTAGCACTGAGCAGTCAAAATATTTCAGTCTCTCGTTCTAACTCTATTTGAGAGCGCCTGTGTTTCATGTCCTGTTATCATTGCAGCAAAGAATCCCCCATGCTTGATAGCTTTTTTTGGTGCTTTTTGCAAAGATGAGAGTGAAGAAGTAAGGGGGAGCTCTTCCACAACAAATATCGCTGCATGCGCTGGGATCTTTTGGAAAGAAACCATTTTTATTTTTAAAATTTATATTCCAACAGTCCTTATTATTAAGATATTCATTCTTATAAAGGGATGTTAAATAATTAAGCCTGTGGAAGGGGCAACATCAACAAATGCTGGAATATATTTAAATAATGAAGAACATCTTTAATTTGTACATGTAAAATAATTGTGGGCCGATGGCAGGTTAAGCATTCATATTTATTAAAATGTACTTGCCTCTGCTTTAGAGGAAGGAGGTTGTCGCTTCATATACTCTCCTTCAGCCTGAGACACTTCAAGACTTCCTTCTCTTCAGTCAAAAAGAATCAATTATGCATTGTGGTTACTTTCCCCCAAAATACTTTGATTGCCTCATTTTTTTTTAGCTGAGAGCACTCAAGTTATTCCTCTTTATACAGGAGGGAAGAGGGGTGTGGAAATTACCCAGTCTGTAGCCAAATAACCTGGCCTTTAGTGAGGATTCCTAGTGATTCAGAATATTGACAGCAATCAGGAGTCTCAGGCTGTTGAAACTTCCCCTCTAATTGAACTGGGAAAGGTAAACCAGTTTCAGTGCTCCGCACGCTGTAATTGCAATAATTTAATTTAGCTATTTAACCTGTAATTCAGTGGTATTTATTAAAGAGCATAGGAGAAAATGAGGCCATTAGGAGCCAGAGATGAATACATTGAAATGAAAATGAACACTTCTAACTGCTAGTTGACCTTCGTTTTGTAGCAGTTTTTATTAGGCTGGTCACGGTAATTACTGGGACGTGAATCACGAAGAAAAGTGAATAATTCTGTAATGAACATTTTTATTCATTATCTCACATTTTCAGGAATCAGAAAAGTATCATGTAAAAGTATCTTCAGTGTTCTCCTTTTGTTTGTTTTTCGACAAATAATGGTTTGTGGACAATAGCCCGGTGCAAAGCATCACTCCAGAGTGAGAATTTGAGTCAGGCTGAATTGATGGGCCTGCAGCATTCTGAACGCAGCATGCATGACTGTAGAACATGCTCAGGGAGACTGAGAGGTTTCTAAATCATGCAGAAACCATATTAGTAAACACAGGACATGCTGGTCACCCCTGTTAACACTTAGGAGGGCACATATTGGGTCAAGACCTGAAGTATTGAAACTTCCCAGTGATTTGTACTGGGCTCTCTGGGCTTGAGTTCTTTTACCCTGTCTCCTGCCATGGGGCAGTCCTTTTAGTAAGGGGTCTTTCTGACTATCAGTGACCTGTTTTGGGGAGCACAGTCAGCATCTGTGGAGGCTTCCAGCTGGTTTCTGTAAGACAGGAGTGAGGCAGCTCCCAACACCACTGTGTGGGCAACAGAGCATCCTCCATTCCTCTTCTGCTTTAGCCCACTCCAGCATTTCCCACTCCAGACTAGCTCTGGAGCTGCCTTCCCAGGGTTTGCCTCAGAGGAGAAAGGGTAGAGGAGAGCAGGAGTGAGTGTCTCTGCTGCTTGCATGGCTGCTCTAGGGCTGGCATCTTGTTGGGGATCAGGGGAGTGGATCAGCACCCTGTGGGAGGTGGGAGCCCTGGTGCTGCTCGGCGCGGGCGCCTGTGTGCCTTGTCACACGGGCTGCTGGGCCTCCTGCCACCACAGCCCTGCCATCCCTGTGGGTTCATTAAATCTGCTTTGCTGCAGCAAATTGTTCTGAGTTAGTGCCTCAGCAAGGAAGAGAATGGGCAGTGCTTTGGCAGTTGTGCTATAGTTGGTTCTCTGTTCTCTGCTCTTGAGCACTCTTGTGTACTGTTCTTTTTATCCCTCTTGTTTTCTTACTAGTTTGATTAAAGTAAGCCTCCATAGGGACATGGCCTCCTTCACTCCCGTAGTTCACAAGATCTGGAGGGAGTTTTAATTTGGTTTTATGTCTTTATTTATTTTTTAAACAATTTAAAAAGAAATCTCTCTAGTTTTGTAAATTACTGTCTGATACAATGAGGTGTAAATTCAGAGAGACCAGTGTGGTGAGCGGGATTACTACCCAAATCCCTGTGCCTTATTTACACCATTCACAGCCACAGAATTCTAACATGGACGAAGAGGGTGAATTTATTGATTGTAACTATTCACCCTGAAGAGGTTCTTAATAGTTCTGGATTTGAAGCTTTTCGTGCTGGAGATGATTTCTGCTAAGCATTCTTTTTTCTATTTAAAAGTGGCCAATAAACCTACACTAAGAAGCAGTGATTAAAAACTCTATCTGCACTGACCTCTTAATTTCCTGAAGTGTATGTTTTCTTACTTGAAACTGTTCTTCAGCCTGACTTTGAAAAGGAAGATAGGTCTCATTTAGCTTTAAAGTGTCCCTGTGATGCACATTCCCAAAATAGTTTTCCTAATTTCTTTTGCTGTCTTTGCTTTAAGGCAGATCTCAGTCCCTCTGGCAAATCTCTCACTGGGACTGACATTGTCTTGAGGTTTGGTATTCAAATGGCTGAGGCTATATTGTGTGGGTTTAAGGTGGTAAAAAACAATGGAGTTGTAAGTGGTAAGATGTGAATACTTTCAACATTCACCTGGGGTCAGAAATTGAATGTAACTTAAAACCTGAGGTTGGAGCCCTAATGTGCTTGCTTATGGAGAGGCACCAAGGAGCTGGGCTGAAGAAAAGGAATGTGATGTTTTCCAGCTGACTGATTTTCCTGCCATATCCCGTTATCTGTAAGCTGCCTTTTACTGTTCAGCCCAGAGTCCCGAACTGGTAAAGATGCCACTGTTTGCACCAATTTTCTCTACCTGATATTGATTGAAACTCTATGTCACCACAGAGTCTAGCCTCTTTACTTTCTGAGCATTGGAAAGCACTCACTTCCCTAGGAATTTGGCAGTGTGATCTTAGGGTGGCTTGCCAAGCCTTTTGTGGGGGGTTTAGTTACCTATGACTAGTTTTCTTTAGAATACTGCCACGTTCTTTTGGGCCTCTGTGGCTAAATGGAGATGTACAGATGCATGTCTGACCACCCGTATTCAGCGATCAGCCAGAAAACTTAATCTTGGTTCAATGTAATAGAGTTAAGTTTTATTACTAATAGTTTTCAACTGTGGTGGCTATTTGGCAATTACAGATGATACGTGAATGCTAACTCAGTATTATTAGGATAGTCCAAGATTTGAGAAGGCTAAATAAAGCTCAGAGTTTAAAAACAATTAGCAGAATCTGGACTGCATTTCATTAAAGATATTTACCTTGTTTACTCAAATGACTAGAGCTGAATTTCCTTACTAGAGGCACTCTCTTTGCAAGGCAAGAGTTAAAAATCCTGACTGTATTTTCCTACATCTACATCAAAGATGCTGTAGTGGTGAGAGTTACAGATATATGTGTACAAATAGATATACCTTCAACATATTCCTTTAATATTCAATATATATATTTTATACACATGCATATATATGTGGGCCAGCAATAAACAATTTTACCAATACATTTTTCTTTGGAAACAAATGCGAGCCAGTGATAATGGTATGCTTTTTCTAGCATAGGACCTTTTTAAGCCGTACACTTTGCCACTGGGGATTGTACTATGAGATAATTGACCCACGTGAGTTATGTGTCCTGAGTCTAAAGCAAGGGCACACGTGGTGGCATCAAAATCAATTATCTCACAATACATTCCCCCGTGGAAAGGACTACTGTGGTTAGAGCAGGCCCATGAAAAAGATTTAGTTATTTTAAAATGTTTACAGTGACTTAATTCTTATAAATAATGTTGCCTTATGGAAAAAAAAAGATACAATAACAGTGGTGGATTAAACTGCGCTAAGTGTAACTACTGATGTACTCTGTATGAGCACTTGCTCACTGGGGATGAAATCTCATTGGGGTGTCACTGATGGAGTATCACAATAGCTGTATTAACTGGGCTGCCTCCATTGCTGCTATGCAGGTGACTGTCAAGTAGATGCATCTTCATTTCCTCTGTGGTCATCATCCTCTTGCGTGTGTCAGGGAGCAGCAGAAGTAATGAACAGAGCTGCCAAGCTCTGAGGACAAAATTCTACCTCTGCCAATCCTTCCAAACCCTTGCCAGGGTACAACTATTTGGAGAGAGCAGAGGTATTTAACTCAGGGATGTGTCTCCAGTCAGAGCCCGATCACCCAAATGATCATAGCTAAATTATCATGTACTGGAACTTTGAAACTCTTCAATTGCCCCGTTGCTTGGTTACAGGATCATTAGTCATCTATTCTGGTAGCAGGGTGAGAGGTGGGGGAACTGGAGGGAAGGGGGGAGAATATTACATGTGCTGTTGAAAATGCAATGAGTACATTCGATCATATCTAATTCCCATTTATATTACTGTGGACATCCCTACTGCCCAGCTGCCCTCTCAAAGACTCAGAGCTATGGGATTTTTTGATGCATGAATGAAGACTGGGAAGAGGGCCAGCATGCTGGTCATAGGCTTCTTCATCATTTATTACCTTCTAGTTTCAATTGTTTTCCTGCTTCTCCCGAGATATTTATCTAGGAGGAATTGTACTATGCAATGCGGACACATGAGGTGGCAACTGAAGATTGTCTGTTAGCTCAGTGCAATGGGGAAGACTATTTGCATGAATAGAAGAGGCTTGTTTGTAAACCCTTTATTACTGAAGTACACAAGTTTGGCTCCTGTTTGTCCATTACAGAAGTGTGGATTATATAATAATCACCACGTATCTGCACTGTCTATCCTTCTAGTAATGAAAATCAGATCTTCCCATGTACCACCCTGTTGCATCCTATTGTGTCTGCAGGGCTACATTTTTCTCTGGTAAAAGGCTCTGGTATATTTACGACGGGGCAAAAATTTGGTCTGCTTAATTTGTGACTGGTAGTCAGTGGTGGAAAAATGAAACAGAAGCTCCCATAAGAGACCTTGATAATCAGAGGAAAAACAAAGGGGAAGTTGGCAAAGGAGGGATGGATAATTAATAGGAAAGATATGAATGGAGTGTGCATTTCAGAGAGTGAGATTTGAAGGGAAGGGAATACTCATTCCCTGTATCTTCAATGGAAGTCCACAGTGTTTTTCTTTGGGCAGCTTTCCAATGTCACCCTTGCCACCATTTACCTTCCCTCATCAGAACCTGGTGGCTTTGTCGCCACAATACCTCTGTAGCAGTTATCTTTTGCTGTGCTCAGGCTGTTTCCCAGCCCTTCCCTGTCCTGCTGGAACTGTGCATGCCATGGCCACAGCCTTTCCTCAGCACACAGCTGAAGTGTGAAGAGCAGCCTGGTCTGCCTCCAGCTCCCAGACCTAGCACAAACACACTGCTGTACCCAAGAGAGGGAGAGCTGGCAGTGTAGAGCTGTGTGGAATATGGCTCCAGCCTCCACTGGTTGTTGCTTTGTGTTTTCAGAGAACCCCACTCTGTGCAGGGGATGTGACAAAGCGCTCCCTGTCTCTGAGGAAGGTCGGATCCAGAGGCTGAAGCAGGAGTGACCACTTTGATTTAGGTCCTTTTTGATTTGAGGAGTAAAAAGGTGAAAGTCCCTTACCATGCTTTGAGGGCTACAGAATTAGGGGTGTTTTCATGCCTCTGTTCCATTTTAGTCTTCAGTAAGCAAGGGTAGTGCATTACTCCAATTTATTTTTTTTTTTAACCATAAGAGTACAATTGAGAACAACTGTGTGTGCACTGGGGCTTGGAAGATTTGAAGGTTACTGTTTGTCAGGGATCTTAGGTGAAGTAAGTGGCTTTAGAAACAGGTATCTTTGGATTGACACCCCCGAGTGTTTATCTCACCTCTTAGGGGAGTTGATTTTGTCTTCATGAAAGTTCATATTATTCACTGCAGCAGTCGGGAGTTCTTTGTTTGCCTCATACCTAGAATTCTCTGTTAGTTAATTGGGAGAGTATTTGTTGACTTAGATAGGTCTGCTGAGCAGAGTCCATGTTGCCAGGTTCAGTAGACAAAGCATATACACCAGATTTATCCATTCCTCATCCATCTTGACAAAGGGATAAATATTGACTCAAATGTTCAATCTTGTTTCCCTCCCATCTCCCTCCCAGCAAAACCCAAAGTACATGTTTTATGGATAGAGCCAATTGACCAAGCTTAGATGAAAACACCTCATGCTTGTAGTTATGAAATGGTATCAATTAGTCTGAGTAACAGGTCATCTTGCCTGAGACAGCACACATCATTAGGTCTAAAAAGATGATAATATGTAATTTATAAATATATGTCATATGTTTTTCCTAATGAGTTAGGAAAAAAACCTTTTACCATCATATATTTTTAATTATGTAATGAATGTTACAGTATATGAATTAGCTTGACTTAAAATTACAAAAGAGTTGAAGTAACCTGATAATAAATCTGTAGGTGTGTGTTGGAAATGAGATGCATTTCGCGTGACTGATGAGATATTAACAGTTTTGACCTGATCTTTCAGTGACTGATATTGATAACACTCATTTCTAGAGCACACTGAGGCTCCCATACAGCACAGCCTCTGTTGAGGTTGGAGGGGGTGTGTGCAGCTCGTGCTGAGTCCGGTGTTTCTAAATGAGGTGCTTGGATCAACTCGATTCATTTTTGTGAATCACAACTGTAAATTTAGAAAGCAGAAAATGCCTGTTTCATAATGCTGCCTGACTTTGGCAATGGGACATTATCATGTACTCTGAAGAGCTCCTCCTTGTCTGAGATGTCACTGTCTTGGGGCTCCTTGCAAGGATTTGCTGGCCTCAGAGTTAAGAAATGCTTTTCTGATAATAAGCCTATACTATCAGTAGTCCAATCGAATTATTACTTCTCCTTATACCGCAGTGGGATCTGCAAACATTCCATGCTATCCTCACTATCTGTCACATCAGACACTCCTGGATGATTATCTGGAGTCTCCAACCAAATTCTGGCTATAAGTCAGCCTGATTGGTGTCTGCTTTGTGTGTGCCCAGGGCCCTTCTTCCTGCTTTGGATCCCATATCCCTCAACTTCATTTTTCTGCAAATCTGGTGTGCCACAATGTTTTGGTTGGAAAATAACTTCTGTGTAGAGTTAAACACCTGCCTGAGTGATAAAGGTAAAACAGTCCAGACTGAACCCTGTCAATCAACCCCTCTGTCACCCAGCTCTGTCTTCTGGTCTCAGGGATAGAATAGGGAAGGCTCTTCATCCAGGGACCTTGACATAGAAGTGTGGAAAATCAGTTAAATACATGGGCCAAATTCGGTTCTTAGTTTCACCATCCCAAAGTGTTCTTGAAGTCAGAATGTGATCCACAGCAAGACTAAATGGGAGATCATTTTTTCTGCAGAACAAAGACCCAAGACGGCCTATGATTTTGTGCACCTTGCTAATTGGAGGGTGTTGTCAAATTGGAGGTAATTCAGAGAAGAACAACAAAAGTGATTAAAATGTTGACAGGATTTTTTCAAAAGGAAAGATGAAAAGAACTAAAAATATATGAGCAAGTTAAATAAAAAGCAGGTTAAGGAATTATGATTGAAGTGTCAAAGAACACTGGGGATGATTCAATAATGTGACAGCCCTTTCAGCCCCATTTTCAGAAGGTTTGGAGTGAGGTTTCAAAGTCTGTGAAGCCAAAGAGACTTCAGTATCAGCCTGATGCTACACAAAGGTGTATTTTCAGAATGAGAGCTATAGCCATGAATAATAGGTAACAACTATGTGTGAAATGAGTATTAGAAAAAAATTCCAGACCATGACTCATTTTCAGGTCATAGAGTGTTCTTAAGATGTGGAAAACTGCCAATTTTTGGCAAAGTACTTACAAACCCATCTCCCAGCATTTGGTGAATATGTCTCCTTTGTTTAAGCCTCAACAAAGCTAGGAACAGGACACGAAACTCTTTAGTCAATCAGAAGTCAAGAGCTAACAAACTAAGGGAGGGATGATGTGGAAAGGAGCTACCATATCTGACTTGTGCCCAGTCCTGAAGTTTTCCATTTGCTGTTAGTTACAGTTCAGTCTCCTGTGGGATCAGTAAGGATTTGGTTAAGTAAGAATTGTATAAAACCAGACAGTGTGATTTTTCTGCCCATATCTCTCAAGAGTACCTTGTGATGGTCTGATGCTGTGACCTGCTCAGGTTGCACTTGACAGTGCAAGTGTCCCTGTTTAATACCATGTGAATCAGGCAGCAGACCTAAAACTGACGTAGTTTTTTGTTCACAAACAAATAGAGGTGTGGAACTCATTGCTGCAGGTAGCCCTGGGGGCTAAAAATAACGAACAAGCTCAGAAAAGGGATAGGCAAAATCAGGAAGGTTTGGCAAGTGGTTTATAAAAATGCTGATCTGGATCAAGTCCTGCCACCGAAAGACTAAATCATTGATTGCTGGGAGAAGCTGGGAGGTCTGGACAGAGTCTGGTTGTGAACTTTTTTCTGCCTTGATCCACAAGCTTTCTCCCAAAGCTTCAGATGATGGCCGTGATTGAAAATAGGTTCCTGCCTGTATGCATGACCCAGAGGGTTTAGGTTCTTACATGAACAAAAGCAGCAGTGTCCTGATGATAGTATCTCACTGATTTCACTCTGTCCAGAAAGAGACCTTGAGATTCAGCCTAGCAGGCCATCATCTCTCTCCTCTGTGTGAAACACCATTTGGGTCTGGCCTGAACACCTCCTTCCACTAATTTAGCTAAAGGGTTATCCAGACAGATAATCCAGAATACTTCAGGGTATAGATTGTTTAAACTGATTGCCACTCCAGGGTAGCTGACCTGTTTTAGCATACCTATATAAATGTACAGTGAGAAATTTCCTGATACAGCTGGTTTTAAGCTGACAGAAATAGCGGCTACACTGGGGTTTGCACTGGTTAAACTGAGTCCTTTTGATTAAACTGGTGCCAAATTCTGTGTGGACAAATCCTCATATTGTAGCAAACCCACACATCCTCCCTTTCCTCTGACAATCATATCAGGCTGGTGAGTCCTATGGACCCAATCTAATAGAAATGGAATTTTTACCATGCAAATCTTATTACCTAAAGTGCCAATGAAACTAATGGGATTTTGGATAGTAAAAAATACTCTGTATGCGATACATAGTTTGGAATATAAATTCATGGGGTGGGGGGGAGGAATATAAGGAAAAGGAGCTGTTATTGCGTGTAGTCCTTTGTGAGTTTGGAGGACCTATTCCTCCCATCACCTCTCAGCTCCCACTTGATTTCAGTGGGACCAAAGCAGTGTTTAATGCCTTGCTGAAAATACTGAGCTCCTTGCAGAATTTGGTTTTGAAATTACACAACTAAGTGTCTTGTTTGCTTTAGAACTCATATAAGGGAAGGGAACAGAGATAAAAAATATCCCAAACACTCCACTCCAAGGACAGAGGAATACATATTTTTCCAAAGGGAACCATTTTTACTGTGGAGGTCGGCTGAATGCATAAAGAGCACAGGGAACATTTGGACATATTTTGACAATCCCTGGATTAAAAAAA